>CM038623.1:1907500-1940000 GCA_021554675.1 Leuciscus idus
ATATAGATGGACACACGAGACGCAACACGTTCAGAATTTATAAACTTTTAGTATACAGAACAGCGCGAGCGGGAAGCGGCGCACCTCACGCGGGCAGGGCTTATATGCTTATTAAACGCACACTCACAGGTCTGTTAACTTAAGCAATAGGCTACTTTTAAGGTAGTCTAATATTTTTCTGATTAAAAAATTACTGACACAGTAAAGGGTAGATTTAAATAAAGAAAAACAAAATTTAAATAAAGAAAAACAAAATTTAAATAAAGAAAAAACGAAATTGAAATAAAGAAAAACAAAATTTAAATAACGAAAAAACGAAATTGAAATAAAGAAAAAACGAAATTTGAAAAACGAAATTTAAATGAAGAAAAAACGAATTTAAATAAAGAAAAAACGAAATTTAAATAAAGAAAAAACGAAATTTAAATAAAGAAAAAACGAAATTTAAATAAAGAAAAACGAAATTAAGTTAAATTAAAAACGAGATTAATTTAGATTGATAATAACGGGTAAAAAGGCTAATACATTTTGTTTCTGTTATTCTATTTTCCACAATGTCAAAGCAACACAGCTTAACCCAAAACACAAGCTCAGGCACTTCTGTCCACACACACTCCGCTGTTCTGCTCTAGCCAGAGAATACTCCCGTTGTATGAACACTTTAGTAGGCCAAGAGGAAGCAAATATATTAGGTTGGGTTCCTTCAACTGTCCATCCTATTAAAATGGCTATAGGCTATATAAGATAATTGTATAAAAAAAAAAAAATAAAAAATAAAAAATTTTAGTGTGAACATATTCAAGCGCGAATGAGAACCGTTTCGAGAGGGATGCCAGGTGTGTAACATTTGTTTTAATAGAAATTCCAGTAAGGTTAGCTGTGCTAGCGGCCTCTTGGTTCTTTGGTGGACTTGACGGCGTGTCATCCTTGCAAATACTCCCTGGATCAATATATTTTAACAACGAACCCCTCTGTTGTTGGTGTGCTTTCTCCTTCAAAAGTCTCGATTCATGAACGATCCGTTCATTGCGTATGTCAGGTGACAAATGGAAAGACTCGGAAGGTTAAGTCATTATTATGTTCCCTGTAAATAATTTTTGACTGCATTATAATGATTTTCTTAATTCAGAATATGATCAACATTGCGTAGGTGGATGTGATCGGGGAATTTGGCTGTTAAAAGTAACATTTAAAGCCACTTAAATTACGCCACGAAATGAAGCCACGAAATTACTCAAATAAAGATTCGTTAATTTTGATGAACGAGATCGTAAAAGAGAGTCAGTAAAATGATCTGAACTTCCCATCACTCAGTCATGACTCGTGAGAGCAGGGGGCGGGGCGGGGCAGCGGCAGCTCAGCGAATCATATAGCCTATTTTGTGAATTGTTCATCCCGGTTGGCACACATTTTGCCGCCCTTACAAAAGTGCCGCCTATATGGACGCGCCGGCCCTGGACATGACGTAAAGCAATTCGTGCTTCGCGCTCGTTCTCGCTTCTCACGAGACTTCCAATTTCTATCTTGCCGGGACGGTAGTCCCCAAGTTGCAAGGTTGGTTTTCCGCTTGGGAACGCTGGGGGGAGCGGAGAAAGTCACCAATATCACCAGAACAGGTTGTTTAACCATCCAAATGATTTCTAGACAGTTTTATTAAGCTAAAAAAGTAACCAAGTTCTGCTTTAAACAGAACAATTCAAAACGAAAGAAAAAAGACTGCTCTGCTCTCTGCTTATGTAATTTGTATGAAATGTGTATTTCTCTCTGGCGCGTTCACTATGGCGAATATCAGGAGTCAGTATCGTCAACTTCATCTTTGCAGCCGACACTGACACAGAAAACACTTGTTTATTAATAAACAATTAAAATGTCTCCTTGCTATATTTGACATATTCATAATCATTACTTTTGTTGGTTCTTTGTGACAGCTTTTAGGAGCTTCATTGGCAGCGCCACCCTTACATGTTACATGAACGCGTCACCACCGCATCAGCACCAAAAACATGGAGATTTTTTTCTTTTTGAGGGCATTTTGTTTGTGTTCAGTCTTTTGTTCAGTTTTTCAGTTGTTTTCAGTACATTTTTTCAGGGGTAGTCTACAGGAGCAGCATTTGTACTCTCGCGGCTGTAGACGGTAATGTTTTCTCTTGGTTCATGTCAGTCAGTATGAATTCATTTTGATATATAATCCGGAAAATACGGTACTTTACCATCTACGGTGTAGAACCCAAAATATTTCCAGACACTACTTTTTAGATGAGTTGGGGTAGAATTGTCCGCTCAGGCTGGCCATTCTGTGCGTTATCTTCCATTTTAACAAGCTGGCTATTGGCTATTATTCACTTGATTTGGTCATGGGCCTACGCTACAATACATTTAGAGCGCCCGCTACTGGATGAGATGGCAAACAATAAAATAAAAACAAACGGTCTGATCATAGACTGTAAAAAATGCGCAAAACATGGCACTTTAAAAACCGAATCGTTTATTTATAGTTCGATTACGGATATTTCACGTCATGTTCGAATGCATATTCAAATATCGAATAAAAAGTGACAGCCCTAGTGTGTGTGTGTGTGTGTGTGTGTGTGTGAGCACCTGAAGATGCGTGTGTGCAGGTCTCTCTGCAGCTCCCCCTGCCAGCGTGAGTGTGTGTGTGTGAGAGCACCTGAAGATGCGAGTGTGCAGGTCTCTCTGCAGCTCCCCCTGCCAGCGTGAGTGTGTGTGTGTGTGTGTGTGTGTGAGAGCACCTGAAGATGCGTGTGTGCAGGTCTCTCTGCAGCTCCCCCTGCCAGCGCGCTCTTCCCAGTCTCTCCAGGATACAGTAGCACAGATCCGGCAGCTTGAGCTCCGGGTTTCCCTCGGGCCCGATCAGCGCACGGTAGCGGAGCTCAGCAGATGCCACCATCACCAGCCGCTCGCCCCACCTGTGGAAGCAGAGAGACGGGTCAGGAGTGTGTGTGTGTGTGTGTGTCACTCGCCCCACCTGAGGAAGCAGAGAGGCGGGTCAGGAGTGTGTGTGTGTGTCACTCGCCCCACCTGAGGAAGCAGAGAGACGGGTCAGCAGTGTGTGTGTGTGTGTTTGTGTCGCTCGCCCCACCTGAGGAAGCAGAGAGACGGGTCAGGAGTGTGTGTGTGTGTGTGTGTGTGTGTGTGTCGCTCGCCCCACCTGAGGAAACAGAGAGACGGTCAGGAGTGTGTGTGTGTGTGTCACTCGCCCCACCTGAGGAAGCAGAGAGACGGGTCAGGAGTGTGTGTGTGTGTGTCACTCGCCCCACCTGAGGAAGCAGAGAGGCGGGTCAGGAGTGTGTGTGTGTGTGTGTGTGTGTGTGTGTGTGTGTCGCTCGCCCCACCTGAGGAAGCAGAGAGACGGGTCAGGAGTGTGTGTGTGTGTGTGTGTGTGTGTGTGTGTGTGTGTGTGTGTGTGTGTGTGTGTGTGTGTGTGTGTGTGTGTCGCTCGCCCCACCTGAGGAAACAGAGAGACGGGTCAGGAGTGTGTGTGTGTGTGTGTGTGTGTGTGTGTCGCTCGCCCCACCTGAGGAAGCAGAGAGACGGGTCAGGAGTGTGTGTGTGTGTGTGTGTGTGTCCTCACCGCGTCTGCACCTCCTCCAGCGTCAGCGGCGCGCGGATCTGCTCACACACGTCGAGCCGCTCGCTGAAGAACACACAGGAGCCCTGCAGGCCGCGCGGGTCGTCCGTCAGCACACACACCGGGTACGCGTCCTGCGCCTCGACCTGGCGCATCTCGTGGATGCCTGTGTTCCGGTCCACCTCCACAAACCTGCGACACACACACACACACACACACACACACACTGCTATCGTCATGTGGTTACTGCACTGATTATGATTATTCCACTAAACTATTACACTTGCAGAAAGCACATCTCTGTGCTCTAACACACCTAAAATGCTAAATAATGCATCTAATATCAGGGATAAAAACACCTCTGACATAAATCAACACATGACTCACTATTATACGAAGTTCAAAGATAAGTGTTTCTGCAGTAAGAGTGTGGTAAAGACTGGTAAAGACTGGTAACGGTCGTGTGAGACAGTGTTACTGCAGTAAGAGTGTGGTAAAGACTGGTAACGGTCGTGTGAGACAGTGTTACTGCAGTAAGAGTGTGGTAAAGACTGGTAACGGTCGTGTTAGACAGTGTTACTGCAGTAAGAGTGTGGTAAAGACTGGTAACGGTCGTGTTAGACAGTGTTACTGCAGTAAGAGTGTGGTAAAGACTGGTAACGGTCGTGTTAGACAGTGTTACTGCAGTAAGAGTGTGGTAAAGACTGGTAACGGTCATGTTAGACAGTGTTACTGCAGTAAGAGTGTGGTAAAGACTGGTAACGGTCGTGTTAGACAGTGTTACTGCAGTAAGAGTGTGGTAAAGACTGGTAACGGTCATGTTAGACAGTGTTACTGCAGTAAGAGTGTGGTAAAGACTGGTAACGGTCGTGTGAGACAGTGTTACTGCAGTAAGAGTGTGGTAAAGACTGGTAACGGTCGTGTTAGACAGTGTTACTGCAGTAAGAGTGTGGTAAAGACTGGTAACGGTCATGTTAGACAGTGTTACTGCAGTAAGAGTGTGGTAAAGACTGGTAAAGACTGGTAACGGTCATGTTAGACAGTGTTACTGCAGTAAGAGTGTGGTAAAGACTGGTAACGGTCATGTTAGACAGTGTTACTGCAGTAAGAGTGTGGTAAAGACTGGTAACGGCCGTGTGAGACAGTGTTACTGCAGTAAGAGTGTGGTAAAGACTGGTAACGGTCATGTTAGACAGTGTTACTGCAGTAAGAGTGTGGTAAAGACTGGTAACGGTCGTGTGAGACAGTGTTACTGCAGTAAGCGTGTGGTAAAGACTGGTAACGGTCATGTTAGACAGTGTTACTGCAGTAAGAGTGTGGTAAAGACTGGTAAAGACTGGTAACGGTCATGTTAGACAGTGTTACTGCAGTAAGAGTGTGGTAAAGACTGGTAACGGTCATGTTAGACAGTGTTACTGCAGTAAGAGTGTGGTAAAGACTGGTAACGGTCGTGTTAGACAGTGTTACTGCAGTAAGAGTGTGGTAAAGACTGGTAACGGTCGTGTGAGACAGTGTTACTGCAGTAAGAGTGTGGTAAAGACTGGTAACGGTCATGTTAGACAGTGTTACTGCAGTAAGAGTGTGGTAAAGACTGGTAACGGTCATGTTAGACAGTGTTACTGCAGTAAGAGTGTGGTAAAGACTGGTAACGGCCGTGTGAGACAGTGTTACTGCAGTAAGAGTGTGGTAAAGACTGGTAAAAACTGGTAACGGTCATGTTAGACAGTGTTACTGCAGTAAGAGTGTGGTAAAGACTGGTAACGGTCATGTTAGACAGTGTTACTGCAGTAAGAGTGTGGTAAAGACTGGTAAAGACTGGTAACGGTCGTGTGAGACAGTGTTTCTGCAGTAAGAGTGTGGTAAAGACTGGTAAAGACTGGTAACGGTCATGTTAGACAGTGTTACTGCAGTAAGAGTGTGGTAAAGACTGGTAACGGTCATGTTAGACAGTGTTACTGCAGTAAGAGTGTGGTAAAGACTGGTAAAGACTGGTAACGGTTGTGTGAGACAGTGTTACTGCAGTAAGAGTGTGGTAAAGACTGGTAACGGTCATGTTAGACAGTGTTACTGCAATAAGAGTGTGGTAAAGACTGGTAACGGTCATGTTAGACAGTGTTACTGCAGTAAGAGTGTGGTAAAGACTGGTAACGGTCGTGTGAGACAGTGTTACTGCAGTAAGAGTGTGGTAAAGACTGGTAACGGTCATGTTAGACAGTGTTACTGCAGTAAGAGTGTGGTAAAGGCTGGTAACGGTCGTGTTAGACAGTGTTACTGCATTAAGAGTGTGGTAAAGACTGGTAACGGTCATGTTAGACAGTGTTACTGCAGTAAGAGTGTGGTAAAGGCTGGTAACGGTCGTGTTAGACAGTGTTACTGCAGTAAGAGTGTGGTAAAGACTGGTAACGGTCATGTTAGACAGTGTTACTGCAGTAAGAGTGTGGTAAAGGCTGGTAACGGTCGTGTTAGACAGTGTTACTGCAGTAAGAGTGTGGTAAAGACTGGTAACGGTCATGTTAGACAGTGTTACTGCATTAAGAGTGTGGTAAAGACTGGTAACGGTCGTGTTAGACAGTGTAAAGCCCAATTTATACTTCTGCGTCGAACTCACGCTGTAGCTACGTCGTAGGCTGTGTGTAGCGCGCATAACCCTTCGGCGTACCCTGGCGTGCGCCTCTCCAAAAATGTAACAGCGCGTCAACTCTACGCGGACGCAAGCGCTGTGATTGGTCTGCTAGGACCGCTCCCTCGGGTTTCACATGCTCCCTCTGCAAGTGTAATTGCGCGTCAACGTGGACAACGACGCAGAAGTATAAATGAAAACCAACGCATTGCCTACAGCGTAGAGGCTCCGGCGTAGGTCCGACGCAGAAGTATAAATCAGCCTTTACTGCAGAAAGAGTGTGGTAAAGACTGGTAACGGTCATGTTAGACAGTTTTACTGCAGTAAGAGTGTGGTAAAGACTGGTAACGGTCGTGTTAGACAGTGTTACTGCAGTAAGAGTGTGGTAAAGACTGGTAACGGTCGTGTTAGACAGTGTTACTGCAGTAAGAGTGTGGTAAAGACTGGTAACGGTCGTGTGAGACAGTGTTACTGCAGTAAGAGTGTGGTAAAGACTGGTAACGGTCGTGTGAGACAGTGTTACTGCAGTAAGAGTGTGGTAAAGACTGGTAACGGTCATGTTAGACAGTGTTACTGCAGTAAGAGTGTGGTAAAGACTGGTAACGGTCATGTTAGACAGTGTTACTGCAGTAAGAGTGTGGTAAAGGCTGGTAACGGTCGTGTGAGACAGTGTTACTGCAGTAAGAGTGTGGTAAAGACTGGTAACGGTCGTGTGAGACAGTGTTACTGCAGTAAGAGTGTGGTAAGGCTGGTAACGGTCATGTTAGACAGTGTTGCTGCAGTAAGAGTGTGGTAAAGACTGGTAAAGACTGGTAACGGCCGTGTGAGACAGTGTTACTGCAGTAAGAGTGTGGTAAAGACTGGTAAAGACTGGTAACGGCCGTGTGAGACAGTGTTACTGCAGTAAGAGTGTGGTAAAGACTGGTAACGGTCATGTTAGACAGTGTTACTGCAGTAAGAGTGTGGTAAAGACTGGTAAAGACTGGTAACGGTCATGTTAGACAGTGTTACTGCAGTAAGAGTGTGGTAAAGACTGTAACGGTCATGTTAGACAGTGTTACTGCAGTAAGAGTGTGGTAAAGACTGGTAACGGTCATGTTAGACAGTGTTACTGCAGTAAGAGTGTGGTAAAGACTGGTAACGGTCGTGTGAGACAGTTACTGCAGTAAGAGTGTGGTAAAGACTGGTAACGGTCATGTTAGACAGTGTTACTGCAGTAAGAGTGTGGTAAAGACTGGTAACGGTCGTGTGAGACAGTGTTACTGCAGTAAGAGTGTGGTAAAGGCTGGTAAAGACTGGTAACGGTCGTGTGAGACAGTGTTACTGCAGTAAGAGTGTGGTAAAGACTGGTAACGGTCATGTTAGACAGTGTTACTGCAGTAAGAGTGTGGTAAAGACTGGTAACGGTCATGTTAGACAGTGTTACTGCAGTAAGAGTGTGGTAAAGACTGGTAACGGTCATGTTAGACAGTGTTACTGCAGTAAGAGTGTGGTAAAGGCTGGTAACGGTCGTGTGAGACAGTGTTACTGCAGTAAGAGTGTGGTAAAGACTGGTAACGGTCATGTTAGACAGTGTTACTGCAGTAAGAGTGTGGTAAGGCTGGTAACGGTCATGTTAGACAGTGTTACTGCAGTAAGAGTGTGGTAAAGACTGGTAACGGTCATGTTAGACAGTGTTACTGCAGTAAGAGTGTGGTAAGGCTGGTACCGGTCGTGTGAGACAGTGTTACTGCAGTAATAGTGTGGTAAAGACTGGTAACGGTCATGTTAGACAGTGTTACTGCAGTAAGAGTGTGGTAAAGACTGGTAACGGTCATGTTAGACAGTGTTACTGCAGTAAGAGTGTGGTAAAGACTGGTAACGGTCATGTTAGACCACACTCTTACTGCAGTAAGAGTGTGGTAAAGGCTGGTAACGGTCGTGTTAGACAGTGTTACTGCAGTAAGAGTGTGGTAAAGACTGGTAACGGTCATGTTAGACAGTGTTACTGCAGTAAGAGTGTGGTAAAGACTGGTAACGGTCATGTTAGACAGTGTTACTGCAGTAAGACTGTGGTAAAGGCTGGTAACGGTCGTGTGAGACAGTGTTACTGCAGTAAGAGTGTGGTAAGGCTGGTACCGGTCGTGTATGGTGACGGTTCTCCGGCTCTCCGGCAAAAGGTAGAAGCGGATCTCCTCGGTTCGGATCAAGCAGCTCCAGATGAACTGCTGAGTGAGCGGATCCAGACTCAAACCGAACTCGGGCTGACGGGTGCGAAGCCTCAACCAGAGCGTCTGAATGCTGATCCCGTCCAAACCCTCCAGAGCCACCTCATCCAGAACCGCGTCCAGCGGGTCCATCATCGCTGTCAGTCAGTCAGTAAGTGGGAAACAAACACAACAACACAGCCGAACTCTGCATACTGTCTATGCTCTGCAGAACACTACTTCTTCTTCTACTTCTGCTGTTGCTGCTGATTCCGATGCCTTTCATGAACACTGACACCCGCCGGACGCCTCCGGTACTACAACAACACAACAGCGCGCTTCACGGGGAAATACAATAAAAAAAGTAGTACAAGTCATAAAATAAAATATATATAACCGTACATTAAATTAAAAATTAAAAATTAAAACAAGACATACAACAGAAAAGTCGAGTAAAACAAAAGCTAACCTAACAAAAGTATGTTCAGTAACACTTTACAAAAGGTTCATTAGTTAACAACCTTAGTTAACATTTAAAGTAAGAGTAATACTTCTTCAGCATTTATTAATCTTAGTTAATATTCATTTCAACATTTACTAATACTTTATTAAAATCTTGTTAACATTAGTTAATGTACTGTGAACTAACATGAACAAACAATGCAGCTGTATTTTTATTAACTAGAACATTAATAACGATTAATAAATACTGTAACAAATGTATTGCTCATTGTTAGTTCATGTTAGTTAATACATTTACTAATGTTAACTAATGAACCTTATTGTATAGTGTTACCATATGTTCTCCATTAAGATTTAAAAATACCAAATGTCTGAGCGTGTTTAATATCAACTGCAAGAGATTTCAATAGTTTAAGAGCAATAAGAGACACTATGACACAAAAAACAAGGATATCCACTCCAGTAAAAATACCAAACAAAAATATTTTGACTAAAATACCATGTGGGTTCTTTCCCTTTATTTTTTAAACAGAATAATACTATAGTAGCCTGAAGAAACTATGATTAAAAACCATTCAAACAGAGTCTCCAATGAATTACTGTTTATTGACTGATCCTGATATTTAAATAACATGAGTAGTGTTGTACAGAGGGATGCTTGTGTTCAGATGATATGAAGATCTGAGTCAGTGCTTCTCTCCACCCTGGCCATGATCTTCCTCTCAAACGTGGGCAGAACGGCTTCATCCTGGAGAATCTCCTCGTAAACCGCACCGCACTCGAACTCTGCGCTCGCTCTCTTGAAGAAAAACCTGTGTGAATGAGAGACAGGTGAAGAAGGAAACACAGGCTGATACTGGAACGGATGGCAGGTGATCGTACGGGTCAGCTTACCCCACGGTTCGGCACGCACTGCTAAATTTAACCATCATAGAGTGAAAGTTTATCATTTGGACGTGTTTTGTCTTGGCAATTTACACATTTAAACAATTTTAAACACAGAAGAGGAGGCGAAAATCAGGACTCGCCACACACACTCGCAGAGAGGGAGAGAGAGAGAGAGAGAGAGAGAGAGAGAGAGAGAGAGAGAGAGAGAGAGAGAGAGAGAGAGAGAGAGAGAGAGAGAGAGTGTGTTTCAGACAGCACTCACTTTTCTTGCCCTTGAACAGACACAAAATTATGTCTAAATGCTCGTCTCGGCAAGTATTCTCTCGTTTATGTCATAAGTGAACAGTTCAGGGGCGTGTCTAGAAGGGGGGCACGGGGTGGCACCGGCCCCCCCTGTAATATGATTGGCCCCCCCTGGTGCCCCCCCCCAACATCATTGGGCTAGATTTACTGTCAACATGACAATGCCCAACGCCATTGGATCAGAGCGCTGTCAATCACTGCTTGATTTGCGATTCGCAAAGCAGAATCACTGGTCTGCGTTTTTCAAACAGGAGAGAGAGACACCTCGACACGTCACTGTTTATGGTAACTTATACACACTCAATTACAGTATATATTTTGAAATATCGCACCGTATGTTAGTGTGCAAGGACCTTAACGTTAGATTAGCTAACGTAACTTCGTCAGACTAACGTTACTGAATAGAGAGGACTTGTCAGTGTTATTCAGCGGCAGCGCACTCCACCACATAAATATAAAAGAGATATACTACTTTATGTTGTTTAAAAGACTAAAGGCACAATAATATTTGTGGCATGGTAAACATTAAAATGTGAGAATGTTAACTAACACCATAACTACATGCAACTCTGTGTAATTTCGATACTTAATGTTGTTTGGGTTTTTTTTTTTTTTTTTTGCAGAATTGGGGGGAGTTGAGAATGAAAAGAGGACAGAGTCTTTTTTTATTTTTTTATTTATTAGAACAAAACTGTGTGGTCCAAAACATGCAGTCAGTGCCACACTTAATACCATCTATATTAGGGCGCGGGGCATTGCAAATATTTTTGAAATCGTGCTTAATGTTTTCTAAACAAGTATTTATTTCCAGTTGAATTTTCTTATTTCCCATGGGCCCCCCCTCACTGGTTCTTGGTGCCCCCTGTGCCCCCCCATTTATAAAATCCTGGAATCGCCCCTGGAACAGTTGAAAGAAACCCGATTTTTGTCCGTTTTTTTGGTCCGTGCATTCGGTCTTAAAGTGACAGCAGCCTAATATTCCTGCTGTTATCTGTGTCAATAATGTTAACAAAATACAGCTGTAACAAAGATGAAACTATATTTAATTTCTACAGTGAACAAATTTCTGTACCTGAATATTACTGTTACACTTTGTAACTTTGTTATTTATTATAATTTGTGAATTTGTTCTTATTTTATTACTGACTTTTCACTTGTTTTTAATAATGTTTGAACATTATCAGTTAGGCTAGTAGTTTTTGATGTGGTATAGAAGAACTTCAAGTGAGCTTTAAGTAATAAATGAAAGTTTATTTTAGTTTAGTTACATCCCCCCATATATATATATATATATATATAAAAAAAAATTTGAACCGTAAATGATCCGAACCGTGAGTTTTGTGATTGTTGCACCACTAACTGATATGCCGATGTGAGTGAGCGTGTCTCACCTGAACGGGCCTGTGCGCGTCAGCAGGGATTTAAAGCGGCCCAGGGTCACGGCAGCGTCACACCGCACACGCGTCCTGTACGGGATCTCGTCTCCACTGTAATAATACACCACTGTAACACACCTGTAAGACACCAGCAGTTCATGTGAGGTGAATGTGAATCAGGAGTAATGACAGACTCTGCAGTGAACACTGAAACACTGACCGCTCAACGTCACTGTCTGCCATCAATGAGGAGCCACTGGAATCTGTTTCTTCTTCCTATCAGAACAGGAAGTGATGTGATTACTCACACAGGCCGTGTTCGACACTGTGCCTGCGTTTGTTACAATGCACACATCACATAGATACTGTATCTCACAATGCAATGTGCTCAAATTGCCCTTCCATGTCCAGTGTGACGATAACTGGACTTTCCTGACTGAATTTAAAAAAATTCTGTAAACCAGTATACAGTATGCAGTAAACACACTGTGTGCCGGTAACTCACTGCATGTCTCGGCACTCGAGTGTTTCGAGTGTGTGTCTGCAGCTCCTGCAAACGTCTCATCAGTTCAGCTGCAAAGGTGTGTGGCGTCATCTTCACCTGTTACACAGGAAAACGAGCACATATCACACAAGTCTGTTAATATAATGAACACAATCCCATTCTTAAAATACAAACATGTTGTTTATTTCTGAATCGTTTATATTGACACATTGACTTGACTCACTGGTGTGTGTGGCAGGTGTGTGTGTCTCTGGTCTCCTTCTCGTGTTCTGTGGTGTCGATGACAAACGTGATGCTCCTGTCTGCAGAGGGAACACATGTCAGTGAACATGACGACTGCATGGACCTCGTCTCACTGCATCTCACCTGCACTCACTGCATCTCACCTGTACTCACTGCATCTCACCTGCACTCACTGCATCTCACCTGTACTCACTGCATCTCACTGCATCTCACCTGTACTCACTGCATCTCACTGCATCTCACCTGCACTCACTGCATCTCACCTGCATCTCACCTGCATCTCACCTGTACTCACTGCATCTCACCTGTACTCACTGCATCTCACTTGTACTCACTGCATCTCACCTGTACTCACTGCATCTCACCTGTACTCACTGCATCTCACCTGTACTCACTGCATCTCACCTGCACTCACTGCATCTCACCTGCATCTCACCTGCACTCACTGCATCTCACCTGTACTCACTGCATCTCACTGCAATCACTTCATCTCACTGTATCTCGCTGCATCTCACCTGTATCTCACCTGCATCTCACTGCTTCTCACCTGTACTCACTGCATCTCACCTGCACTCACTGCATCTCACCTGTACTCACTGCATCTCACCTGTACTCACTGCATCTCACTGCATCTCACCTGCATCTCACCTGTACTCACTGCATCTCACCTGCACTCACTGCATCTCACCTGAACTCACTGCATCTCACCTGCATCTCACCTGTACTCACTGCATCTCACCTGCACTCACTGCATCTCACCTGTACTCACTGCATCTCACCTGCACTCACTGCATCTCACCTGCATCCCACCTGTACTCACTGCATCTCACCTGCACTCACTGCATCTCACCTGCATCTCACCTGTACTCACTGCATCTTACCTGCATCTCACCTGCACTCACTGCCTCTCACCTGCACTCACTGCAATCACTTCATCTCACTGTATCTCGCTGCATCTCACCTGTATCTCACCTGCATCTCACTGCTTCTCACCTGTACTCACTGCATCTCACCTGTACTCACTGCATCTCACCTGTACTCACTGCATCTCACTGCATCTCACCTGCATCTCACCTGTACTCACTGCATCTCACCTGCACTCACTGCATCTCACCTGAACTCACTGCATCTCACCTGCATCTCACTGCATCTCACCTGCATCTCACTGCATCTCACCTGCACTCACTGCATCTCACCTGCACTCACTGCATCTCACCTGCACTCACTGCATCTCACCTGCACTCACTGCATCTCACCTGCATCCCACCTGTACTCACTGCATCTCACCTGCACTCACTGCATCTCACCTGCATCTCACCTGAACTCACTGCATCTTACCTGCATCTCACCTGCACTCACTGCCTCTCACCTGCACTCACTGCATCTCACCTGTACTCACTGCATCTCACCTGCATCTCACCTGCACTCACCTGCATCTCACCTGCACTCACTGCATCTCACCTACACTCACTGCATCTCACCTGCATCTCACTGTATCTCACCTGCATCTCACCTGTACTCACTGCATCTCACCTGCACTCACTGCAACTCACCTGCACTCACTGCATCTCACCTACACTCACTGCATCTCACCTGCACTCACTGCATCTCACTGTATTTCACCTGAATCTCACCTGTACTCACTGCATCTCACCTGTACTCACTGCATCTCACCTGCACTCACTGCATCTCACCTGTACTCACTGCATCTCACCTGCACTCACTGCATCTCATCTGTACTCACTGCATCTCACCTGCACTCACCTGCATCTCACCTGCACTCACCTGCATCTCACCTCCACTCACTGCATCTCACTGCATCTCACCTGCATCTCACTGTATCTCACCTGCATCTCACCTGTACTCACTGCATCTCACCTGCACTCACTGCAACTCACCTGCATCTCACCTGCATCTCACCTGCACTCACTGCATCTCACCTGCATCTCACCTGCACTCACTGCATCTCACTGTATTTCACCTGAATCTCACCTGTACTCACTGCATCTCACCTGTACTCACTGCATCTCACCTGCACTCACTGCATCTCACCTTCACTCACTGCATCTCACCTGCATCCCACCTGTACTCACTGCATCTCACCTGCACTCACTGCATCTCACCTGCATCTCACCTGTACTCACTGCATCTTACCTGCATCTCACCTGCACTCACTGCCTCTCACCTGCACTCACTGCATCTCACCTGTACTCACTGCATCTCACCTGCATCTCACCTGCACTCACCTGCATCTCACCTGCACTCACTGCATCTCACCTACACTCACTGCATCTCACCTGCATCTCACTGTATCTCACCTGCATCTCACCTGTACTCACTGCATCTCACCTGCACTCACTGCAACTCACCTGCACTCACTGCATCTCACCTGCATCTCACCTGCACTCACTGCATCTCACTGTATTTCACCTGAATCTCACCTGTACTCACTGCATCTCACCTGTACTCACTGCATCTCACCTGCACTCACTGCATCTCACCTGTACTCACTGCATCTCACCTGCACTCACTGCATCTCATCTGTACTCACTGCATCTCACCTGCACTCACCTGCATCTCACTGTATCTCACCTGCATCTCACCTCCACTCACTGCATCTCACTGCATCTCACCTGCATCTCACTGTATCTCACCTGCATCTCACCTGTACTCACTGCATCTCACCTGCACTCACTGCAACTCACCTGCATCTCACCTGCATCTCACCTGCACTCACTGCATCTCACCTGCATCTCACCTGCACTCACTGCATCTCACTGTATTTCACCTGAATCTCACCTGTACTCACTGCATCTCACCTGTACTCACTGCATCTCACCTGCACTCACTGCATCTCACCTGTACTCACTGCATCTCACCTGCACTCACTGCATCTCACCTGCACTCACTGCATCTCACCTGCACTCACCTGCATCTCACTTGCATCTCACCTCCACTCACTGCATCTCACTGCATCTCACCTGCATCTCACTGTATCTCACCTGCATCTCACCTGTACTCACTGCATCTCACCTGCATCTCACTGCAACTCACCTGCATCTCACCTGCACTCACTGCATCTCACCTGCATCTCACCTGCACTCACTGCATCTCACCTGTACTCACTGCATCTCACCTGTACTCACTGCATCTCACTGCATCTCACCTGCATCTCACCTGTACTCACTGCATCTCACCTGCACTCACTGCATCTCACCTGCACTCACTGCATCTCACCTGCATCTCACCTGTACTCACTGCATCTCACCTGTACTCACTGCATCTCACCTGTACTCACTGCATCTCACCTGCACTCACTGCATCTCACCTGCATCTCACCTGCACTCACTGCATCTCACCTGTACTCACTGCATCTCACTGCAATCACTTCATCTCACTGTATCTCGCTGCATCTCACCTGTATCTCACCTGCATCTCACTGCTTCTCACCTGTACTCACTGCATCTCACCTGCACTCACTGCATCTCACCTGTACTCACTGCATCTCACCTGTACTCACTGCATCTCACTGCATCTCACCTGCATCTCACCTGTACTCACTGCATCTCACCTGCACTCACTGCATCTCACCTGAACTCACTGCATCTCACCTGCATCTCACCTGTACTCACTGCATCTCACCTGCACTCACTGCATCTCACCTGTACTCACTGCATCTCACCTGCACTCACTGCATCTCACCTGCATCCCACCTGTACTCACTGCATCTCACCTGCACTCACTGCATCTCACCTGCATCTCACCTGTACTCACTGCATCTTACCTGCATCTCACCTGCACTCACTGCCTCTCACCTGCACTCACTGCAATCACTTCATCTCACTGTATCTCGCTGCATCTCACCTGTATCTCACCTGCATCTCACTGCATCTCACCTGTACTCACTGCATCTCACCTGTACTCACTGCATCTCACTGCATCTCACCTGCATCTCACCTGTACTCACTGCATCTCACCTGCACTCACTGCATCTCACCTGAACTCACTGCATCTCACCTGCATCTCACTGCATCTCACCTGCATCTCACTGCATCTCACCTGCACTCACTGCATCTCACCTGCACTCACTGCATCTCACCTGCACTCACTGCATCTCACCTGCATCCCACCTGTACTCACTGCATCTCACCTGCACTCACTGCATCTCGCCTGCATCTCACCTGTACTCACTGCATCTTACCTGCATCTCACCTGCACTCACTGCCTCTCACCTGCACTCACTGCATCTCACCTGTACTCACTGCATCTCACCTGCATCTCACCTGCACTCACCTGCATCTCACCTGCACTCACTGCATCTCACCTACACTCACTGCATCTCACCTGCATCTCACTGTATCTCACCTGCATCTCACCTGTACTCACTGCATCTCACCTGCACTCACTGCAACTCACCTGCACTCACTGCATCTCACCTGCATCTCACCTGCACTCACTGCATCTCACTGTATTTCACCTGAATCTCACCTGTACTCACTGCATCTCACCTGTACTCACTGCATCTCACCTGCACTCACTGCATCTCACCTGTACTCACTGCATCTCACCTGCACTCACTGCATCTCATCTGTACTCACTGCATCTCACCTGCACTCACCTGCATCTCACTGTATCTCACCTGCATCTCACCTCCACTCACTGCATCTCACTGCATCTCACCTGCATCTCACTGTATCTCACCTGCATCTCACCTGCACTCACTGCAACTCACCTGCATCTCACCTGCATCTCACCTGCACTCACTGCATCTCACCTGCATCTCACCTGCACTCACTGCATCTCACTGTATTTCACCTGAATCTCACCTGTACTCACTGCATCTCACCTGTACTCACTGCATCTCACCTGCACTCACTGCATCTCACCTGTACTCACTGCATCTCACCTGCACTCACTGCATCTCACCTGCACTCACTGCATCTCACCTGCACTCACCTGCATCTCACTTGCATCTCACCTCCACTCACTGCATCTCACTGCATCTCACCTGCATCTCACTGTATCTCACCTGCATCTCACCTGTACTCACTGCATCTCACCTGCATCTCACTGCAACTCACCTGCATCTCACCTGCACTCACTGCATCTCACCTGCATCTCACCTGCACTCACTGCATCTCACTGTATTTCACCTGAATCTCACCTGTACTCACTGCATCTCACCTGTACTCACTGCATCTCACCTGCACTCACTGCATCTCACCTGCACTCACCTGTACTCACTGCATTTCACTGCATCTCACCTGTACTCACTGCATCTCACCTGTACTCACCTGCATCTCACTGCATCTCACCTGCAATCACTGCATCTCACTGCATCTCACCTGCATCTCACTGCATCTCACCTGTATGTCACTGCATCTCACCTGTATGTCACTGCATCTCACCTGTATCTCACCTGCATCTCACTGCTTCTCACCTGTATCTCACTGCATCTCACCTGTATCTCACCTGCACTCACTGCATCTCACCTGCACTCACTTCATCTCACTGCATCTAATCCTGCAATCACTTCATCTCACTGTATCTCGCTGCATCTCACCTGCATCTCACCTGCACTCACTTCATTTCACCTGCACTCACTTCATCTCACCTGCATCTCACCTGCACTCACTGCATCTCACCTGCACTCACTTCATCTCACTGCATCTAATCCTGCACTCACTTCATCTCACTGCATCTAATCCTGCACTCACTTCATCTCACTGCATCTCTCCTGTATCTCACCTGCATCTCACTGCATCTCACCTGCACTCACTTCAACTCACTGTATCTCACCTGCATCTCACTGCATCTCACCCGAACTCACTGCATCTCACCTGTATCTCACTGTATCTTACTGCATCTCATCTGTACCTCACCTGCACTCACTCTATCTCACTGTATCTCACCTGCATCTCACTGTATCTCACCTGAACTCACTCCATCTCACCTGTATCTCACTGTATATTACTGCATCTCACCTTTATCTCACTGCATCTCACCTTTATCTCACTGCATCTCACCTGTATCTCACTGCATCTCACTGTATCTCACCTGCACTCACCTGAACTCACTTCATCTCACCTGCACTCACTTCATCTCACCTGCACTCAATGTATCTCACCTGCATCTCAATGTATCTCACCTGCATCTCACCTGTATCTCACTGCATCTCACTGTATCTCACCTGCACTCACCTGAACTCACTTCATCTCACCTGCACTCACTTCATCTCACCTGCACTCAATGTATCTCACCTGCATCTCAATGTATCTCACCTGCATCTCACCTGCACTCACGTCATCTCATTGCACTCACTGCATCTCACCTGCACTGCCGGTTCTCTAGATGCTTCTGATTGGCTGGATTGTGGGGAGGGAGTGTCTCTTTCTCAGGCTCCACCCCCTCCGAGGGCATGGCCTGCCATCCTTGCAGTGTTGTCTTGAGGTTTCCTGGTGTTTGGACAGTCTGAGTGTGTTTCAGATACACGTCTGACCTGAGAAACAGCGGGAACAGGCTGTCCTGCAGCACGGCCTGCACCTGCGCATGCGCCTGCGCAAATAGGCTTGAGTCGAGCTGCAGCCGCTGGATGGCGTCTCGCACGGCGCCTCTGGTCTCGGCCGGGATCTTGCGGGACACGACGCCACCGCTGCGCTCGCACAGGTAGCAGCGGTACATGGCTCTGGCCAGTTTGAGGCGCCGGCCCGTTGCACACTCGGGAACCTTCTGGAACCCGCAGCAGGCAAACCAGAACTCGAGCAGCGCCGCGCAGCCCAGCGTCCGCAGGAAGAGCAGGAACAGCGCGGTGCCGTCGCGGTCGTCCAGCAGCGTGAGGAGCGTCTCGGTCCAGGGCTCGTACGGGCCGTCCGGCGGAGCGCTGCCGTCCGGCTCGAACCCCAGACCCAGATCAGAGCGGCGCGGTGTGAGCGCCGGAGACTCCGACCAATCAGATGCAGTCTTGCTGGAGAAGCACCCACCCTCACGGCCCTCCTCTCCCGGCACTGGAGGCCGAGGCGCGTCACTGCGGTAACTCATGATGTCATCAGAGACTCCTGAGGAGCGGGAGAAAATCAGATCAAATATAATAAAAAAATATAAAATATTTATACATATTATGTATTATCATTATTACGATCATCACGTGTCGGTCAAAAATGATTATTATAATTTTTTTATGAAATTAATGTACTATGTTTTAGTTTGATAATGTTTTTTTATATTTTGTATTTTTAGAGGATTTTATGGTACTAAATTATATTTACGCTGTATTTATAATCCATTTATTCACTTTTTGAACATAGACCTGAAAATTTAATTTCCAACTTAAACTGTCATAAATCTTGAACGCTTTAGAGCGACTAGAGAGAATTTTGATCTCTTTTTAAAGACGACACTTGGCAAATTATTGCTGAAGTGAAAAAAGTTTTAAAAAATACATTTTACATTTACAGAATTAGGTACAGAATTTTACGTTTATTGTTATGAAAAATGTGCAAAAAATCCTAGTCATCCTAGTCTCCTGAGGAGCGAGAGAAAATCAGCAAATATAATAAAAAATATAAAAATGTATTACATATCATAGATTAAATGATCATTGCTAAAACACTCCGTATCCACAGGAACATACAAAAATCTGATTTCAGAACGAATACATTTTGTCATTGTTTGTTAGGCTACTCCCCGTTATTTATTTTTAATTTGATTGTCTTTTATTACTGTCCACTGTTTTGTTTTATTTTGTTTTATTTGTTTATATTATTTGTCTATATTACTGTTTAACCCCTTTTGCACTTGTGTTATTGTTATTTATTTATTTTTGTTTGTTATTATTCATATATTTTTATTATTAGATTAAGTGCCCACTGTTTAATTTTATTTTGTTAATAATATTGGTTAATTCGAATTTGTGTTAGCCTATTGGTCTTCATTATATTTATTTTGCACTGTCAGTATAAATCTAAATGAGTCCTTATTCCTGTCAGAAATCCAGTTTTGTAAAAAAACATTTTTTATCATAAAAATTGTTTAGTTGAAGATGATATGAGAAATATCAGAAATATTCGCGACTATTACAAAGCATTACAGATTTAATATTCTCAATGCAACATTTGATCGTTTTCCTTCATGTTGTCGGTCTGAATCGCCTCAGACGAGTCGCGCGCGGTTAATTAAAGTTTATTCGACGGAAGACAGAGAATCAAATAACGCTTCCTCCCATTGAATAATGAAAATATCCGACATCAAACATTGACAGTAAATGTTTACGAAGTTTAAAGTGATAAAGTGATGATGTTTTTACCTGACAGGAGTTCGAGTCGCGCGCAGATGCTGTGAGTCTGGAGCTGTCAGCACGAGCACGAGCACGTCAATCAACTTCATCATCACTGCCTCTCACTCACACTTTCATATTTCTCACTCTTTAAATATTATTATGCTGCTTCCTTCGTTTATTTCCTTTTATTACATTTGTTTGAGTGAGTTTTAATTGCGTTTATGTTGTACTAGGTGCTACTGCTATTTAGTTTTATCCGTTGATCGCCTATTCTTAGAACTAGTCTATACTGCTATTTTACTTTAGCCAATTTAGCGTATTTTATACTATTGTCACAATTATTAGAGAATATCATTAAGAAATACCCGTTCCCAGCTAACAAACAAAAACGTTATGAAATCTAACGTTAGGCTAGTTAATATTCTAACGATTGTTCTCTGAACGTTCAAAATGTCAATTTGTTTAAAACGTTTTGTTTTCTTGGTCAAGGAAAGGTTCCATTCCGTCATTCTTCAAACATTATGGAACGCTACCTTTGAATGTTCTCTAAACGTTCTGAAACAATAATAAAAAAAAAAGTTTGATGAATTTAATAATAAAAGAAAATAAATATTTTGAGCAATGTATAAAACTTTTTTTTTTTTTTTTTGTGAACGTTTTGAGAACATTATTAAAGACCAGATAACCTTGAACTTTTATTTAATGTTACTGAAAGAATGTGTTCATAACTTTGAGAGAACGTTCCCTATTATCTGGGTTCATACCTTTTCTAAAATAGTATTTTCAATTCACAGATAATAAGAATATATGTTCTGCAGTGGTTAATGTGATGTTTTCTAGTGACTCTTGCAGTAGTTCATTCCCAGAATGCACCAAGATCTGGTTTGAGTCTCTGGTTAAACTTCAGGATCACAGATGGATCTTCTGGAAATCTGTCCATCTGAAGGAGGAGGATGTTAAAGGTCACGCCACACGCCATCTGACACACTGTAGGAGCCCGACCTCAGCTGACACACACACACACACACACACACACACACACACACACACACACACACACACTCAGGTTAAAATAAAGAAACAATGAAGACAACTAATCAGCTAAACAAAATGACTTCTATCCGTATACATGTAAATGCTCTTGCAGGTGTTATTTTACCCTGATGAAACATAGTTAATATTAGTGTGTGTGTGTGTGTGAGACTGGTCTGTGGCGTCTCACCTGCTGTGACCTCTGTCTCCTGCGAGCTGCAAAGGTCAGGCAGTGAATGCTAATCCTCGTCTCCAGGGAGTGACACGGCTAATCACTATTGTTTCACTTCGTCGTGACCTTTAACACGACACTGACCCAGAGACGCCCTGCAGAGACCTCAAGACTTCCACACACACACCACACGGATAACACACACATTACTGGCATTCTGAGCCAACCCACTTCAGTTCTGCGGCTCAACACTGAACCATTCAGTCCCGATTCACTCCGAAGATAGCATGAGTTATGATGAAATATGGAACAATGCAGGAGCATTTCTGAAGATCTGTTATTAATAATGAGGGGGAAACTATGGAGGCTTGCTTTTTTTCTCAGAAAATGTTTTAAATCTGTATGAATCTCACAATTCTATTTCCTCAAAACTCCAATTCTATACCTCACAATTAACTTTTTTCCTTAGAATCCCGATTCAATATCTTACGACTCAGACTTTTCCTCAGAATTCCAATTCTATACCTCACAATTAACTTTTTTCCTTAGAATCCCGATTCAATATCTTATGACTCAGACTTTTCCTCAGAATTCCAATTCTATACCTCACAATTAACTTTTTTCCTCAGAATTCCAATTCTATATCTCACAATTCCCTTTTTTCCTCAGAATCCCGATTCTGGATATCGTGATTCAGACGTTTTTTTCCCCTGAATTGTGCGATAGAGTCAGTTCCCTTTTTTATATTTTACTTCCTGGCGTTAATAAGCTTCCATACATAGAAAATGTCATGATTTTGAGTGCCCTCTCAAAAACAATTTACTTTTATATAATGAAACGTTGTGAAGTAATCTTATCCATTATAATGTTACACATTATTTCATATTCCACAGACACTCTCACCTGAGATGCAAAATGGCTCAAAAATTCAAAACAGACATTATTACTGGTAAAACGCATGTGACTTAAGTTCTTTATTTCATTTCCACACCTCGTATTTCCAGAGGGAAACGTGTTTGAAATAACACAAGAGTACCATACAAACAGTCAAATCAAAGAGTTAGTGTGAAATCCTGCTGACACTGAAACGCTGCTTAAAAAACAAAAGCCAGGACACAAACGCAAACAAAGTAAAAATGTCTGTGCAGCTAATTCACTCAAGCTCCGCCTCCTTGCTCCCGTTGCCGGTGGAAACGTCACCGCCCTCTGCTTTCTCTCCACACTTGTGCTCCTGCGTCTGATTGGCTGCTTCCTGTGGGCCTGCGCTCTGATTAGTGGGCTCCTTCGCTGCTTCCTGTGGGCCTGCGCTCTGATTGGTGGGCTTCTTTGCTGCTTCCTGTGGGCCTGCGCTCTGATTGGTGGGCTCCTTCGCCACTTCCTGCAGGTTGTACTTGCGGAAGAGCATGTAGTCGGTGACGACACTGACGCAGCAGACACTCTTGATGATCTCTATGATGATGCTCAGCTCAGGGTTGCTCAGGTCCACCTTATGCAGCGGGTTCATCTTATCCACCAAACCTGAAAGCCATCGCAACACAAACATTCATGCTCTTAAACCAAAGAAAACTGAATTTGTGATTGAATCATTCATTCAAGAGATTCTTCAAAAGCACTGATTCATCCAGTAATGAAAGAAGTGAAGTATCTCTGAGTGAGTCATTGAACCATCATGATGATGATGATGATGACGTACCAGCGACGGCTTTGATGACGTCGTCCCTCTTGCTGTGGCTGCTGTTTCTGGCTTTGAAGCAGATCTGGTACGTGGCCCTCAGCGGCGCCTTGAACCAGCGCTCCAGATACTCGCTCAGAAACTTCTCCATGTCCTCCGGGAACGCTCGACACGTGCCGCTGACCGGCAGCATGCGCAGGATCACACGAGACTTCCTCTTCTTCGTCTGGTGCAGGTCCGACAGGATGTGATGAACCAGCTCCTCTGGGTCTGAGGGGGGGAGAGATGGAGAGAGAGGGGGAGAGAGAGAGGGGGGGAGAGAGAGAGAGAGAGAGAGAGAGAGGGGGGGAGAGAGAGAGGGAGGGGGAGAGGGAGAGAGAGAGAGGAGAGAGAGAGAAGGGGGGGAGAGAGAGAGAGAGAGATTGTTATCACCTGTTCAGGTGCAGCTCATGTGACGCTCTGACCTGACTCTCTCACCGACTCCATGCGTGCGAATGAACACGACGTTATTGGCTCCGCTGTCGACCGCACTGAACCTCTGCTGACGCTTCTTCATCGACGACTGAATCTGAGACACTTCCTTCTTCAGCGCAGCCTCAGCGTCTTCATCACCCTCCTCATCCTCACTCAGGCAGTCTGTGGGCTGGAACACACACACTATAATCTCTATAGTACACTACAGTAACACATCTCTATAGTGCACTACAGTAACACATCTCTATAGTACACTATACTACAGTAACACCTCTATAGTGCACTACAGTAACACATCTCTATAGTGCACTACAGTAACATCTCTATAGTACACTATACTACAGTAACACCTCTATAGTGCACTACAGTAACACATCTCTATAGTACACTATACTACAGTAACACCTCTATAGTGCACTACAGTAACGCATCTCTATAGTGCACTACAGTAACACATCTCTATAGTGCACTACAGTAACACATCTCTATAGTGCACTACAGTAACGCATCTCTATAGTGCACTACAGTAACACATCTCTGTAGTGCAATACAGTAACACACCTCTATAGTGCACTACAGTAACGCATCTCTATAGTGCACTACAGTAACACATCTCTATAGTGCACTATACTACAGTAACACATATCTATAGTGCACTATACTACAGTAACACATCTCTATAGTGCACTATACTACAGTAACACATCTCTATAGTGCACTACAGTAACACATCTCTATAGTACACTATACTACAGTAACACCTCTATAGTGCACTACAGTAACGCATCTCTATAGTGCACTACAGTAACATCTCTATAGTGCACTATACTACAGTAACTCATCTCTATAGTGCACTATACTACAGTAACACATCTCTATAGTGCACTATACTACAGTAACTCATCTCTATAGTGCACTGGATGACAGTAACACATCTCTATAGTGCACTATACTACAGTAACTCATCTCTATAGTGCACTATACTACAGTAACACATCTCTATAGTGCACTATACTACAGTGACACATCATGCTGCTCACCTGCTCAGGGCCGTAGAGCGCGTCCGCGTACTCGTTGAGGAGGCTGAAGGCTTCGCTCGTACACTTGCGCTCGTTCATGTTGCAGGTGATGAGCACCCCCTGCGCGCCCACCTCCAGCTCACGGGAGCCCCTCTGTCTCTTGTGCGCGTGCCCGCCGAAGCGCTTCCTCGTCCTCTTGCGCGTGTCAGACATGACTAGCTTTATCAAACAAATCTCCTTGAGATTAAAAAAGTGGTGAAGAAACTCTGAGGATGTAAACGCGCTCCGGGCACGCGTGTGTTTGTGTCAGTCGCGCTTCAAGCGTTCCGGAGCACGCGTCATACAGGGCCACGAAAGGGACATATGATTACGAAACGCGTTTTGCGCGGTTTCAAATTAGAAGTTCCATAAATACCGGTATGCATCACACGAACTCTCTTTCATAAACAAAATAATGAAATGTGTATAAATAAAAAGTTTTGCTCAACACATGAATCCTTTATGTATTAACAAGGCATTTGTAATGTATATGTTGTAATGCATTAAGCAATTTGTAATCAAAAAATTTAAATGCATTGGAATGTGCAGATTCCTTATTATATATAAAATAGGTTGTTTATCATGTTTTAATGCATTATTCGTTAACACTTTACAATGCTCATTTGTTAACATTAATTTATGTATTAAACTAACAATGAGCAATACATTTGTTACAGTATTTATTAATATTAGTTAATAATAATCCAGCTGTTCATTGTTTGTTCACAGTGCATTAACTAATGTTAACAAATACAACCTTTGATTTTAATATTGTATTAGTAAATGTTCAAATTAATATATTAATTAACTAAGATTAATAAACACAGTAGAAGTGCAGTTCATTATTAGTTTGTTAACTAATGTAGTTAACTAATGAACCTTATTGTAAAGTGTTTCCCATTATTCTTTCTAAAGTTGTAACAATGAATAGATAAGATTATAATGTATTATAACTGTGGTTACAATTGTCCATTAACATACAGTTTTATCATCCAACGCAGGTGCATGATTAATACGTTTTTAATGCATTATTATATAGACGCCATCATGTAAAGTGTTTACAATTTTTTTTATTTCAAGTCACCTTTTAAATAAATGCTTATTTACAATACAAAATATACAATCATCTGAGGGCGGTGGACCTGCAGGCGTGTGTGTTCTGGCCGCTCATGACGGTGTGATGATGAGGTGGTGTGATGATGAGGTGGTGTGCTCATCTGAGGGCGGTGGACCTGCAGGCGTGTGTGTTCTGGCCGCTCATGACGGTGTGATGATGAGGTGGTGTGCTCATCTGAGGGCGGTGGACCTGCAGGCGTGTGTGTTCTGGCCGCTCATGACGGTGTGATGATGAGGTGGTGTGCTCATCTGAGGGCGGTGGTCCTGCAGGCGTGTGTGTTCTGGCCGCTCATGACGGGGTGATGATGAGGTGGTGTGATGATGAGGTGGTGTGCTCATCTGAGGGCGGTGGACCTGCAGGCGTGTGTGTTCTGGCCGCTCATGACGGGGTGATGATGAGGTGGTGTGATGATGAGGTGGTGTGCTCATCTGAGGGCGGTGGACCTGCAGGCGTGTGTGTTCTGGCCGCTCATGACGGGGTGATGATGAGGTGGTGTGATGATGAGGTGGTGTGCTCATCTGAGGGCGGTGGACCTGCAGGCGTGTGTGTTCTGGCCGCTCATGACGGTGTGATGATGAGGTGGTGTGCTCATCTGAGGGCGGTGGTCCTGCAGGCGTGTGTGTTCTGGCCGCTCATGACGGGGTGATGATGAGGTGGTGTGATGATGAGGTGGTGTGCTCATCTGAGGGCGGTGGACCTGCAGGCGTGTGTGTTCTGGCCGCTCATGACGGTGTGATGATGAGGTGGTGTGATGATGAGGTGGTGTGATGATGAGGTGGTGTGATGATGAGGTGGTGTGCTCATCTGAGGGCGGTGGACCTGCAGGCGTGTGTGTTCTGGCCGCTCATGACGGGGTGATGATGAGGTGGTGTGATGATGAGGTGGTGTGCTCATCTGAGGGCGGTGGACCTGCAGGCGTGTGTGTTCTGGCCGCTCATGACGGTGTGATGATGAGGTGGTGTGCTCATCTGAGGGCGGTGGTCCTGCAGGCGTGTGTGTTCTGGCCGCTCATGACGGGGTGATGATGAGGTGGTGTGATGATGAGGTGGTGTGCTCATCTGAGGGCGGTGGACCTGCAGGCGTGTGTGTTCTGGCCGCTCATGACGGTGTGATGATGAGGTGGTGTGATGAGGTGGTGTGATGATGAGGTGGTGTGATGATGAGGTGGTGTGCTCATCTGAGGGCGGTGGTCCTGCAGGCGTGTGTGTTCTGGCCGCTCATGACGGGGTGATGATGAGGTGGTGTGATGATGAGGTGGTGTGCTCATCTGAGGGCGGTGGACCTGCAGGCGTGTGTGTTCTGGCCGCTCATGACGGTGTGATGATGAGGTGGTGTGATGATGAGGTGGATGATGAGGTGGTGTGATGATGAGGTGGTGTGATGATGAGGTGGTGTGATGATGAGGTGGTGTGCTCATCTGAGGGCGGTGGACCTGCAGGCGTGTGTGTTCTGGCCGCTCATGACGGGGTGATGATGAGGTGGTGTGATGATGAGGTGGTGTGCTCATCTGAGGGCGGTGGACCTGCAGGCGTGTGTGTTCTGGCCGCTCATGACGGTGTGATGATGAGGTGGTGTGCTCATCTGAGGGCGGTGGTCCTGCAGGCGTGTGTGTTCTGGCCGCTCATGACGGGGTGATGATGAGGTGGTGTGATGATGAGGTGGTGTGCTGATGAGGTGGTGTGCTCATCTGAGGGCGGTGGACCTGCAGGCGTGTGTGTTCTGGCCGCTCATGACGGGGTGATGATGAGGTGGTGTGATGATGAGGTGGTGTGCTCATCTGAGGGCGGTGGACCTGCAGGCGTGTGTGTTCTGGCCGCTCATGACGGTGTGATGATGAGGTGGTGTGCTCATCTGAGGGCGGTGGTCCTGCAGGCGTGTGTGTTCTGGCCGCTCATGACGGGGTGATGATGAGGTGGTGTGATGATGAGGTGGTGTGCTCATCTGAGGGCGGTGGACCTGCAGGCGTGTGTGTTCTGGCCGCTCATGACGGGGTGATGATGAGGTGGTGTGATGATGAGGTGGTGTGCTCATCTGAGGGCGGTGGACCTGCAGGCGTGTGTGTTCTGGCCGCTCATGACGGGGTGATGATGAGGTGGTGTGATGATGAGGTGGTGTGCTCATCTGAGGGCGGTGGTCCTGCAGGCGTGTGTGTTCTGGCCGCTCATGACGGGGTGATGATGAGGTGGTGTGATGATGAGGTGGTGTGCTCATCTGAGGGCGGTGGACCTGCAGGCGTGTGTGTTCTGGCCGCTCATGACGGTGTGATGATGAGGTGGTGTGCTCATCTGAGGGCGGTGGTCCTGCAGGCGTGTGTGTTCTGGCCGCTCATGACGGGGTGATGATGAGGTGGTGTGATGATGAGGTGGTGTGCTCATCTGAGGGCGGTGGACCTGCAGGCGTGTGTGTTCTGGCCGCTCATGACGGTGTGATGATGAGGTGGTGTGCTCATCTGAGGGCGGTGGTCCTGCAGGCGTGTGTGTTCTGGCCGCTCATGACGGGGTGATGATGAGGTGGTGTGATGATGAGGTGGTGTGCTCATCTGAGGGCGGTGGACCTGCAGGCGTGTGTGTTCTGGCCGCTCATGACGGGGTGATGATGAGGTGGTGTGATGATGAGGTGGTGTGCTCATCTGAGGGCGGTGGACCTGCAGGCGTGTGTGTTCTGGCCGCTCATGACGGGGTGATGATGAGGTGGTGTGATGATGAGGTGGTGTGCTCATCTGAGGGCGGTGGTCCTGCAGGCGTCTGGTGTTCTGGCCATGATCAGCCCACTCTCCCACTGGAAGAAGCCGCAGCTGTGGCGTGTGACGGGGCAACAGAAGAACACACGCCCGTGGTTCGGGCCCCCGTTCCCCACCGTCAGGCGCCGGGCCCTGCGGCCACACACACACAGAGGAGCCGTGCGCTTCCCAGAGAGACTGGCAGCAGCGGGGCCAGGGGGGCGGAGCCTGCTGGGGGGCGGGGCTCTGGGGGCGCTGGGGGGCGTGTCTCTGTGAACGCGGAACGGGGCGCGGCCTAAGAAGCGAGAGAGTGGGCCGTACGGGTCAGTGTGTGTGAGAGTGTGTGAGTGTGTGTGTTTGTGCGGGACCGGTCCGGGTGTTTTAAAGAGACTGGTGGAGACACAGGAGATGCTGGGTTTGAGCCAGTCTGATGTGGTTTTGATGGGTTGGTTCTCATCAGGCTCTGCCCCCAGAGCAACAGGCTCCTCCCCCTCCTCGGTCAGCAGGACTCCGTCGCTCCAGCAGGCGTCAGGGGTCTCGGGGTCGTAGGTCGTGTCGGAGAGCCCGGCCAGCGCAGTGTTGCTGGTCTTCCCCAGCGCTGTGTTTGTGCTGGAGAGGACGGTGACCAGCGACACAAGCGCTCGACACACACTCGTCTGCGGAGCGTCACACACACTCGGAGCAGAGCGACACACACTCGTCTGCGGAGCGTCACACACACTCAGAGCAGAGCGACACACACTCGTCTGTGGAGCGTCACATACACTCGGAGCAGAGCGACACACACTCGTCTGCGGAGCGTCACACACACTCGGAGCAGAGCGACACACACTCGTCTGCGGAGCGTCACACACACTCGGAGCAGAGCGACATACACTCGTCTGCGGAGCGTCACACACACTCGTCTGCGGAGCGTTACACACACTCGTCTGCGGAGCGTCACACACACTCGTCTGCGGAGCGTCACACACACTCAGAGCAGAGCGACACACACTCGTCTGCGGAGCGTCACACACACTCGGAGCAGAGCGACACACACTCGTCTGCGGAGCGTCACACACACTCGGAGCAGAGCGACATACACTCGTCTGCGGAGCGTCACACACACTCGTCTGCGGAGCGTCACACACACTCGTCTGCGGAGCGTCACACACACTCAGAGCAGAGCGACACACACTCGTCTGCGGAGCGTCACACACACTCGGAGCAGAGTGACACACACTCGGCGCTGCACAGATGTTTCCCCGCTGAGGTCTGGCCTTCACCAGCGCCTGAGAGAGAGAGAGAGAGAGAGAGAGAGAGAGAGAGAGAGATGCTGCTGTAATAAACGTCAGCGCTGGCTCCTGATTGGCTGTTATGTCATACAGGGGGCGGAGTCACCTGTCTGTGATGTCATGCAGGGGGCGGAGTCACTCACCCGCTGCAGTGTCTTGGTGATGGTCAGACAACAGCCGTCACACACCATCCTCCACGCCAGCAGAGCCGTGTTCCTAGCGTCCACCAGACCTGATACATCAGAGAGTGTGTGAGTGAGAGAGTGTGTGTGTGTGTTCAGTATTAAGTGTGTAGTGTGTTCAGTGTGTAGTGTTTAGTATGTGTGTTCAGTATTTAGTGTGTGTGTTGTGTAGTGTGTGTGTGTTCAGTGTTTAGTGTGTGTGTTCAGTATTTAGTGTGTGTGTGTGTGTTCAGTGTGTGTTGTGTAGTGTGTGTGTGTTCAGTGTTTAGTGTGTGTGTTCAGTATTTAGTGTGTGTGTGTGTGTTCAGTGTGTGTGTTGTGTAGTGTGTGTGTTCAGTGTTTAGTGTGTGTGTTGTGAAGTGTGTGTTCAGTGTTTAGTGTGTGTGTACCTGAGTGCTCTCGGCCAGTGAACTGGATGCCGAGGTCCAGCAGAGCTCCTCTCAGACCCTTGGGCTTCCTGTTATAGAACAGCTGACACACACACTAGAGTCACACACACACCAGAGTCACACACAACAGAGTGTAGCCTGTGCTGGAGAGCTGTGTGTGTGTGTGTGTGTGTGTGTTACCTTGTATGTGGCTCGCAGGTCGATCCAGCTCTTCAGAGCTCCAGGAACTCTCAGCTGCTTCCGCTTGCACTCGTACAGCAAACAAACACCCAAATCCCAGTCTACATCAACACACACACATTACATATGAACCTTCCACATCAACACACACGCGTTACACATGAACCTTCTACATCAACACACACACACACACACACACACACACACACACTCACACATACGCGCATTACACATTGTGGCAAGGGGTTTTCCCCCTTCGAGCTTCTTTATGGTCGTCAGCCCCGCGGGGTTTTAGAAGTCTTGAAAGAAACTTGGGAGGACGGACCTTCGGAAATGAAATTCAGTATGTTCTAGACCTGCGAGCAAAACTCCATACACTGGGGCGGCTCTCGGTGGCTCAGAACAGACAAAGCCAGCCGTACAACAGGGGAACCAAACTGCAAACATTTACACCGGGAGAAAAAGTACTTGTATTGCTCCCAACGTCCAGCTCGAAATTATTAGCGAAGTTTTGAGGTCACACAGCGAATAGGAGATCTCAATTATGAAGTGGCTCGAACGGATAGGGGCGGGACACGCCAGATATACCACCTCAACCTCCTCAAAAAATGGAGCGAAGAGGAATCAGAGATGCTAGCGACGGTAGTGAGTGGAGAGGAGGATCTCGGGCCAGAGGTGAGCCACAAAGAACAATCTCTCGCCCTGGCCTCGCATCACCTCTCACCTTCACAGCTCACTGATCTAGTCAAATTACAAGCAGAGTTTGCGGACGTGTTTTCGCCCCCTACCTGGCCGAACCAATTTGATTCAGCACCATATTGAGACAGAGCCGGGCGTGACCGTACCGCCTGCCTGAACACAAAAAAAAGGTTGTTGAGGCAGAATTAGAAGCTATGCTGGACCTGGGGGTAATAGAGGAGTCACACAGCGACTGGGCGAGTGTAATGGGAATTTTTGATTTTCATTGATTTACAGTATTGATTTTCATTTATTTCAGTAAGACATTGAAATTATCCTTGCAGGACTGTACGTGGTCTGCCAACATATGACTAATGTGTGTGTGTTTTTAAACACTGGGAAACAGGTGAGACGTCAGGAGGAGGCAGATTGAAGGGTCAGAGGCCGTCCAATTTAGAACTTGTGAGTTTGTAAGAATAAACTCAGCAGGATCAGATCACTAGCAGAGAAACCTTCCCTTGTTTAGATAAGAGCCTGTAAGCAGAAGACCCTGAAAGCAGTATAAAGACTCCTCTGCCCTCCCTCTCGTCGTCACACTTGTTTCACAGACTGTACTTGTGACTTCTGTGTCTCAACTGGGCCTTCTTGCAAGAATAAAATACTTTTTAATGATCATTTGAATTTCAGAGTGTCTCTTACGCAGTTGATGATTGTTTAATGAATTTTTGCCACAACAGCGAGCCCGATAGTTTTAGTACCAAAAACGGACGGCTCGGTGCGTGTCTGTGTTGACTACCGCCGGGTGAAGGCTGTGTTGAAGTCCGACGCATATCCAATGCCGCGGAGTTGCTAGATTGGCTAGGCACGGCTCGATTTTACTCGACATAGGACTTAACAAAAGGATATTGGCAGATCCCCTTGACTCCAATGTCCAAAGAAAAAACAGCCTTCACCACGCCGTTCGGATTGCGCCAATTTGTTACGCTTCCTTTCGGGTTATTCGGGGCACTGGCGACATTTCAGCGCCTCATGGACCGACTGCTTCGGCCCCATGCCGCTGCTTATCTAGATGATATCATCATCTATAGTAACGACTGACAGTGGCA
>CM038623.1:1950000-1955000 GCA_021554675.1 Leuciscus idus
ACGGCTCCCAGCAACGGCTCCCAGCAACGGCACCCAGCAACGGCGCCCAGCTACGGCGTCCAGCAACGGCTCCCAGCAACGGCTCCCAGCAACGGCTCCCAGCAACGGCTCCCAGCAACGGCGCCCAGCTACGGCGTCCAGCAACGGCGTCCAGCAACGGCTCCCAGCTACGGCTCCCAGCAACGGCGCCCAGCTACGGCTCCCAGCAACGGCGTCCAGCAACGGCTCCCAGCTACGGCGTCCAGCAACGGCTCCCAGCTACGGCTCCCAGCAACGGCGCCCAGCTACGGCTCCCAGCAACGGCGTCCAGCAACGGCTCCCAGCTACGGCTCCCAGCAACGGCGTCCAGCAACGGCTCCCAGCAACGGCGCCCAGCTACGGCTCCCAGCTACGGCTCCCAGCTACGGCTCCCAGCAACGGCTCCCAGCTACGGCTCCCAGCAACGGCGCCCAGCTACGGCTCCCAGCAACGGCGTCCAGCTACGGCTCCCAGCAACGGCGTCCAGCAACGGCTCCCAGCTACGGCTCCCAGCAACGGCGCCCAGCTACGGCTCCCAGCAACGGCGTCCAGCAACGGCTCCCAGCTACGGCTCCCAGCAACGGCGTCCAGCAACGGCTCCCAGCAACGGCGCCCAGCTACGGCTCCCAGCTACGGCTCCCAGCTACGGCTCCCAGCAACGGCTCCCAGCTACGGCTCCCAGCAACGGCTCCCAGCTACGGCTCCCAGCTACGGCTCCCAGCAACGGCTCCCAGCAACGGCTCCCAGCAACGGCTCCCAGCAACGGCTCCCAGCTACGGCTCCCAGCTACGGCTCCCAGCAACGGCTCCCAGCAACGGCTCAGGACCGGTTCAAAATCCATTACATTTTTGTCTCAAATCGTGGTTAATGTATATACTGACTTCACCCTGTGCTGCAATATACTCTTAGTTTTACACTCATCTACAGATATCAGCTGCGTGGATGAAAACTGATGATGTTATCAGATTTTCAGGAGATATTCTCAATTCATTCAGTTAACGGACGCTCTGAATTAAGTCAGTCTTTATTTTTGTGAAACAGTCTAACTTGCATTACACTAGTCTATGAGCAGATTGTAGACTAGTCTAACAGCTCTGTGTAACCGGCCCCTGGCTCTCAGAGACCGGCCAACATGTCCTCACTCCACTGGGCTAACACTCACACTGGTCCTCACAGAGATAGTTGTACAAGTACACACACACACACACTAACTCACACAGAGACACACATACATAATTTCAAATGGGCACACACACACAAACACACACACTTCATTCTTTAAAGAATGACATCACAACAGCTCGTTCTTTGGTTCAGTATACAGTATATGAAGTATATATCAGGGCCTTCACTGTGTGTGTGTGTGTGTGTGTGTGTGTGTGTGTGTGTGTGTGTGTGTGTGTGTGTGTGTGTGTGTGTCTGTCTGTCTGTCTAAACTGGCTGGTTCTCAAATCTGACTCTAGGAAGTGTTCTCAGAGAATACCCAAATACTCCAGACATTGCAGTTGTCAATGAACTCTCTAAAAACATTCAGATTCTGGAAGTGGGCTGTTGTTTTGATGCTTACTTGGACTTGTGTTTTTCTGAGATAATGTTAAGATACCAGTCATTAACCAGTGCTTTAGCAGTGTGTGGCTACAGCACAAAACTGATCATCCTCATTGTTGGTAGTCTAGGTCATGTGCACAGACTGTGTGTTAGAGGACTGCAGATCGCTGGACTGAGTAAGAAGACCTCTAAGCTAATAGTCAGATCCTGTTCTGTGTCAGCAGTCATAGGCACATGTGTGTGTGTGTGTGTGTGTGTGTGTGTGTGTGTGTGTGTGTGTGTGTGTGTGTGTGTGTGTGTGGAGAAGTGATGTCACCTCTATCCTGAACATGCAGAGCCTATTCATCCATTTACTCATGTGGCTGTGACTATTAGCAGTGTTTGTATTGTCAGGTGAAACACAGGCTCTGTGTGAATATTTGGATGCGGTGTTGTTTTAATCAGTATTGGTCATGCCAAATAAAATAATCAGATGTGTGTGTGTGTGTGTGCAGGTTCTCCGGCATCACACACTCGACTCTGGCTGCGGTCTCCACTGCTCTGTCAGATGTTCAGGATAAACTCCTGCAGATTCTGCCGTGTGACGCGGTGCTGGTCGGACACTCTCTGGACGCAGACCTGCGCGCCTTACACGTACACACCAACACACCAACACACGTACACATCAGAGTCAGTAAACACACACACACACACACAGGTGTTCAGGTGTGAAGCGTGGTGTGTGTGTTTCTGCAGATGATCCATCCTCACGTCATCGACACGTCTCTGCTGTACCGCCAAGACTTCGGCCGCAGATTCAAGCTCAAGATCCTGGCTCAAGTCATTCTGAAGTGAGTCTTCACACACACACACACACATTCTCACACACTCACACACACACACACACACATACACACACACACTCACACACACTCAGATTCAAGCTCAAGATCCTGGCTCAAGTCATTCTGAAGTGAGTCTGAACACACACACACACAAACTCACTCACACACACACACACACACACACACACACACACACACACTCACACACACTCAGATTCAAACTCAAGATCCTGGCTCAAGTCATTCTGAAGTGAGTCTGAACACACACACACACACACACACACACTCGGATTCAAACTCAAGCTCCTGAAGCGAGTCTGAACACAAGCTCGTCACACTCACACGGCTCAGCTGAGTTTTAGATTCAGTGTGTGTGTGTGTGTGTGTGCAGCCGGCAGATCCAGTCGGAGGACCGCAGAGGTCATGACCCCTGTGAGGACGCTCTGGCCGCTCTTCATCTGGCTCAGCACTTCATCAGGAAGGGACCCAGAGAGGTGAGGAGAACACACACACACACACACACACACACACACACACACATGACCATGGGAAACTCCCGTTCCTCGTCCTGCAGAGAGAAGGCTCCGCCCTGTCTGAGATGTGTGGCAGAACGAGCACTTTAAAGGTGCAGTGTGTAAGTTTAGCAGCATCTAGTGGTGAGGTTACGAACTGCAGCCAACAGAAGTCACGGTGGCCGACAGGAAGTGATGTCGTCGTCTGAGACAGCAGAGAGGAGCCAGTTAAACAATGAGGTTTCTTTACCAAGATTAATGAAGAAATTAGGTTTACTTAGTTATTCAGTGAAACGATATGTTATCGTGAATATTGTTGTAACTTGTTCATCATCGTGTACTACTGTAGTAGTGTGGTGCATTCTGGGCATTATTAGTGGGGTAATTTACCAGATACATCATAGGATCCATTAGCGCCTGCACTAAACCATCCGGCTGATATCTCAAAATAAGCTCTAACTTTAATAATGTTCACCCACGGGATAAAGGCTTCTGGGGGGTTTGGCTCGAGGTCATGGTTCAACCGTCCCTTTAAACTCTCACTCTCTATATCTATGATAAAGGGTTAGTTCACCCAAAAATGAAAAACAAAAATAACAACTTTATTCCACTATTCATTTCCCTGAGCAGCGCTTCTGTGTTGTACGTCACACGTAGGCTCACTATTGGCCGACGCTGGTCATGTGTGTGATGCGTGTGATGCACAACACAGACGCGCTGCGCTTAAACACTACGTGAACTCACTCGAGGCTCAGAGAGAAGGAAATGAAAAGTGGAATAAAGTCGTTATTTTTGTTTTGTTTTGCGCACAAAAAGTATTCTCGTCGCTTTATAAACTTAAGATTGAGCCACTGGAGTCACTTGGACTATATTAACGATGTCTTTAATGCATTTTCTGGGCCAGCAAGTTATAATGTCTTAGAAGCCTATGGAGGAGTGATCCAGCTCTCAGATTTAATCAAAAATATCTTAATTTGTGTTCCGAAGGTGAACGAAGGTCTTACGGGGAACAACATGAGGGTGAGTGATTACTGACAGAGTTTTCATTTCTGGGTGAACTAACCCTTTAAGCTTGCATTAAAGGGCCGGGTGTACTACACTCCACTCCATCTCACACACACACACACACACACACACACACACACACACACACACACACACACACACACACCTCGCGCGGGGTGCAGAGTGTGAGCCGTTCACACTAACTCCTCTGGTCACATGGGTGGACGGACGCGCTGAGAGACCAGTGGCGGGTCATATGTCCCACAGTCGTGTGTTGCACCGGGTGAACCGACTGAAGGGGAACTGTAATTACATGCAGAACTCAAGAGTGATGTATTGAATCAAACTGGTTAACATTTTAATCTGGATGATTCATTAGTGAATCTGAATCATTGATTTCTCTGTGACTCATTCTGTTGAATCGGTTCTTCTCAGTGAATCAGTCGAGCCGTTGTTGGTGTGGAAGATTGGAATATTTTGAGCCAGATTTTTTGATGGCACAGAAGGCCCTTCTTGCTTTCTCTTTCAGTTCATTCACGGCCAAATCTAGGTTTCCATTTGCACTTATCTTCAGCCCGAGGTGTGTGTAGCTTCTCACATGATCAGTTTTGGTCATCCCAAGGGTGAAGTTGTGTCCCTTTCCCTGACCTCTGGGTCTCTTCTGGAGCACTAGTGCTGTAGTGTTGGTTGGGCTGATGGTCAGGGCCCAGGTCTGCCAGAACTGATGCAGGGTGTCCAGGTTGTAGACCCTCTTCTGTTGGAGACCGCAGGGCATGTTGGGTAATCTAGTGGATTTTGGTGTTTGCCAATTATGTTTTCTATATGGTTTAATTTTTCATATATTTGTGTTTGTTTTATATTCATGTCTAATTTGCTATAAAGTGATGTTTCCAGGTGTCTCCGTCTTTTCTGATATTTCTGATTCTTCAGGAGGTTCCAGTTGTCCCAGAAACTGTTTGATTGGACAGATTCTTCAATAGTTCTGAGCTGATTGTGGATGTACTGTACTGTAGTGTAGTGTATTTTTATATTGTTTAAGCTCCTCACAGTAATGAAGATGTAAATCTGAATCGTCTGGTTTTTATGATTTGCA
>CM038623.1:1960000-2000000 GCA_021554675.1 Leuciscus idus
AGCATATTGTGATAAAGTTCATTATTTTCCATAATGTAATGATAAAAATTAAACTTTCATATATTTTAGATTCATTGCACACCAACTGAAATATTTCAGGTCTTTTATTGTTTTAATACTGATGATTTTGGCATACAGCTCATGAAAACCCAAAATTCCTGTCTCAAAAAATTTGCATATCATGAAAAGGTTCTCTAAACGAGCTATTAACCTAATCATCGGAATTCACTAATTAACTCTAAACACCTGCAAAAGATTCCTGAGGCTTTTAAAAACTCCCAGCCTGGTTCATATCTCAAAACCGCAATCATGGGTAAGACTGCTGACCAGAATGCCATCATTGACACCCTCAAGCAAGAGGGTAAGACACAGAAAGAAATTTCTGAACGAATAGGCTGTTCCCAGAGTGCTGTATCAAGGCACCTCAGTGGGAAGTCTGTGGGAAGGAAAAAGTGTGGCAAAAAACGCTGCACAACGAGAAGAGGTGACCTGACCCTGAGGAAGATTGTGGAGAAGGACCGATTCCAGACCTTGGGGGACCTGCGGAAGCAGTGGACTGAGTCTGGAGTAGAAACATCCAGAGCCACCGTGCACAGGCGTGTGCAGGAAATGGGCTACAGGTGCCGCATTCCCAAGGTCAAGCCACTTTTGAACCAGAAACAGCGGCAGAAGCGCCTGACCTGGGCTACAGAGAAGCAGCACTGGACTGTTGCTCAGTGGTTGCTCAAATTTTGCATGTCATTCGGAAATCAAGGTGCCAGAGTCTGGAGGAAGACTGGGGAGAAGGAAATGCCAAAATGCCTGAAGTCCAGTGTCAAGTACCCACAGTCAGTGATGGTCTGGGGTGCCATGTCAGCTGCTGGTGTTGGTCCACTGTGTTTTATCAAGGGCAGGGTCAATGCAGCTAGCTATCAGGAGATTTTGGAGCACTCCATGCTTCCATCTGCTGAAAAGCTTTATGGAGATGAAGATTTCATTCTTCAGCATGACCTGGCACCTGCTCACAGTGCCAAAACCACTGGTAAATGGTTTACTGACCATGGTATTACTGTGCTCAATTGGCCTGCCAACTCTTCTGACCTGAACCCCATAGAGAATCTGTGGGATATTGTGAAGAGAAAGTTGAGAGACGCAAGACCCAACACTCTGGATGAGCTTAAGGCCGCTATCGAAGCATCCTGGGCCTCCATAACACCTCAGCAGTGCCACAGGCTGATTACGGCCATGCCACGCCGCATTGAAGCAGTCATTTCTGCAAAAAGGATTCCCGACCAAGTATTGAGTGCATAACTGAACATAATTATTTGAAGGTTGACTTTTTTTGTATTAAAAACACTTTTCTTTTATTGGTCGGATGAAATATGCTAATTTATTGAGACAGGAATTTTGGGTTTTCATGAGCTGTATGCCAAAATCATCAGTATTAAAACAATAAAAGACCTGAAATATTTCAGTTGGTGTGCAATGAATCTAAAATATATGAAAGTTTAATTTTTATCATTACATTAGGGAAAATAATGAACTTTATCACAATATGCTAATTTATTGAGAAGGACCTGTATCTTCCCTTGCGAAAAATACAGAGCCAGCATTTGTTTCAGCTGGTTTCAAGAATGGGAAGAAAGCTCTTGAACGATTCAGTTCACAGGAAAAACCAGAGTGTCAGCAGTAACTGCATGTGTGTGTGAAGACAGATCCGCTAAGGCACAGCTGTGTAGTGCTCAGGCATCACAACAAGAGGAAGTCACGGCAGAAGAAGATCTGTGTCTCAGAGAGAGGGGTTGTCAGGCAGAAAGGACTACACTTCTGCTCAAATTCAGAAAGAGCTCCTCAGTTTGAGCAGATCTATCATCAGAGAAGATCACTCCCTCAGCTGCAGTTTTCTGTAATGAGGGAGCAAGATGTTTCAGGCAAAGAGCAAGAAGCAATGTGTCTCCGATATGTAGATAGCGATTCGATGATTCATGAAGAGTTTACTGGCCTTCATGAGGTATCTGTGGGGACAGGAGAGGATCTGGCCAAGCTTGTTCTAGGGCTGGGCGATGTGGCTGAACACTGGATCACGATAGAAGCGTTTCATATCGGTCGATATCGATAATTATTGATATTTTTTATGACCTATTTAAAATAAGGACCAGGAGACAAATATATTACATTTAAACATTATTATTTTAAACTTCACCTTCCTCTGATTATAATCCTCTCAGTTATGAAGGCAGAAACGTCAACACAACCATGGCAAACACTTAAATAATTAACATGTAAACATTAAGTCTAAAATCACAATGAAACCTTAACAATTATCTCCTAACATTAAGGTGCAAAATTAAAGAATACGTAAGAAATGCTTAATAAGGTGTAATACAATAGTGCAAAGTGTTAAATATAAACATAGAGAAACCGACGACGGTCTTGCATGATCTGCAGACGACACTGATCTGAGTACGGTCTGACTTATACAATCCCAAACACTGTCTTTCCTCATCGCTGCGGCACTCGTTTTACACGCATCACTCCACGCCGGATCTGTTCCTGAAGAACCCAACACGAGACCGCGATATGGCGCAACCAAACATGATACTGTCACATGACTGGCTGTTAGCGTGTCACCCCCTACGTTGCTAGGTTACCAGAGAGTGAGTGCCTTTGTTCATGCAACCAAACTTGCTTCGCAACCTCTGGTTTCTTCCGACAACGAAAAAAAAAAACATTTTATCGAACGTTATTTATTGATATTGATTACGTGTCTATCGCGATACATATCGTTATCGCTTTATCGCCCAGCCCTAGTTGTGTTAAAGATGTGTTGGTTCGTTTAAATTTGCCCGTTTCTGGATTACGAGGGCAGGCATATGATGTCTGGCAGGTGTGCTGGAGCACAGGCCATCACCTCTTGCCCCACACATCCACTGCGTGCCCATTGTGTACATCTCATTACACAGCATGCTTGCACTGCCTCACGGGCTGTTCACAGTGCTTTACAGTGGGCTCATTAGTTAGGAAGTTTGTTTGGTAAATTTAAATCTTTGTTCAAGGAAGTTGCAAAATCTGTTCAAGGGTCCTTTCAAACTAAGATGGACCGTTCGCTCCAGTGCTATCCATGCAGTGCTGAGTCAGTGTGAGTCTGTAACGCTTGCTCTGGATGAACTGGCTAACAGGGCAAATGGACTACATGACAGATTCCAGCAAGGAAATGTAGTTCTTGGTCTTCTGCTTGCCTTAGAGCAGGGGTGCCCAACCCTCATCAAGCACACTTGAAGCAACCAATTAACGTCTTCAGGATCACTTGAAAATGAAAGGCAGGTGTGCTTGATTAGGGCTGGAGATGAACTGTGCAGGACAGTCGATCGGCAGGAGCAGGGTTGGACACCCCTGCCTTAGAGGGTATAGAAGAATTGGAGAATCTCAACACATCTCTCCAAAGTCCAACACAGACCATCAGTGGTGTGCTTTCTGCTGTTGCTTATGAGAGGGATCCTGTTGCTTATGAGAGGGATGCTGTTGCTTATGAGAGGGATGCTGTTGGTTATGTGAGGGATGCTGTTGCTTATGAGAGGGATGCTGCTGCTTATGAGAGGGATGCTGTTGCTTATGAGAAGGGTGCTGTTGCTTATGAGAGGGATGCTGCTGCTTATGAGAGGGATGCTGTTGCTTATGAGAGGGATGCTGTTGCTTATGAGAGGGATGCTGTTGCTTATGAGAGGGATGCTGTTGCTTAAGAGAGGGATGCTGTTGCTTATGAGAGGGATGCTGTTGCTTATGAGAGGGATGCTGTTGCTTATGAGAGGGATGCTGCTGCTTATGAGAGGGATGCTGCTGCTTATGAGAGGGATGCTGTTGCTTATGAGAGGGATGCTGTTGCTTATGAGAGGGATGCTGTTGGTTATGTGAGGGATGCTGTTGCTTAAGAGAGGGATGCTGTTGCTTATGAGAGGGATGCTGTTGCTTATGAGAGGGATGCTGTTGCTTATGAGAGGGATGCTGTTGCTTATGAGAGGGATGCTGCTGCTTATGAGAGGGATGCTGCTGCTTATGAGAGGGATGCTGCTGCTTATGAGAGGGATGCTGTTGCTTATGAGAGGGATGCTGTTGCTTATGAGAGGGATGCTGTTGCTTATGTGAGGGATGCTGTTGCTTATGAGAGGGATGCTGTTGCTTATGAGAGGGATGCTGTTGCTTATGAGAGGGATGCTGCTGCTTATGAGAGGGATGCTGTTGCTTATGAGAGGGATGCTGTTGCTTATGAGAGGGATGCTGTTGCTTATGAGAGGGATGCTGTTGCTTATGAGAGGGATGCTGCTGCTTATGAGAGGGATGCTGCTGCTTATGAGAGGGATGCTGCTGCTTATGAGAGGGATGCTGCTGCTTATGAGAGGGATGCTGTTGCTTATGAGAGGGATGCTGTTGCTTATGAGAGGGATGCTGTTGGTTATGTGAGGGATGCTGTTGCTTAAGAGAGGGATGCTGTTGCTTATGAGAGGGATGCTGTTGCTTATGAGAGGGATGCTGTTGCTTATGAGAGGGATGCTGTTGCTTATGAGAGGGATGCTGCTGCTTATGAGAGGGATGCTGCTGCTTATGAGAGGGATGCTGCTGCTTATGAGAGGGATGCTGTTGCTTATGAGAGGGATGCTGTTGCTTATGAGAGGGATGCTGTTGCTTATGTGAGGGATGCTGTTGCTTATGAGAGGGATGCTGTTGCTTATGAGAGGGATGCTGTTGCTTATGAGAGGGATCCTGTTGCTTATGAGAGGGATGCTGCTGCTTATGAGAGGGATGCTGTTGCTTATGAGAGGGATGCTGTTGCTTATGAGAGGGATGCTGTTGCTTATGTGAGGGATGCTGTTGCTTATGAGAGGGATCCTGTTGCTTATGAGAGGGATGCTGTTGCTTATGAGAGGGATGCTGTTGCTTATGTGAGGGATGCTGTTGCTTATGAGAGGGATGCTGTTGCTTATGTGAGGGATGCTGTTGGTTATGAGAGGGATGCTGTTGCTTATGTGAGGGATGCTGTTGGTTATGAGAGGCAAATAAAAGAAATTCAGAGAGGTTTCAGATTGTCTACACCAAAGCATCAGAAATCTCTCTCCAGTTGCACTGCCCCGTACTCGTAATCCCCCTAAACACGCTCGTGCACATGTGCCTTCATCTCCATCTGAATATTACAAAACGGAGTTTTACAAAGTGCGTGATGTTGTGGATATGCAGTTCAGAGAACGTTTTGAGCAGGAAGGGTTGCTGATGCTAAGGAATCTGGAAAACATCCTCTTAACAGGGGGTGGCTGATGATAATGTGGTACAAATGTACCCAGAATATCCCTTAACACACAACTTAACACTTCGTAGTGCCATGACACACACACGGCTGAACAGTGTTGCTGTGTGTCATACACACAAGGAAAAACTTTTGTCAGTTAGCGAGAAAAAAAGGTCTCACAAATGTCTGTTGTATAAAATGACTGTAATGTAATCTGTACTCACTGAACACTTTTGTTTTTTTAGTCCAACTGTTAAGAAGAGAAAAGTTATTGTTCAAGTGTAGTGCAACTGACATATTGTAAATATCATAAAATATCTTTATTTCATATAATAAAGTATAGATGTCCGCAGTGGTCTGAAGGTCCCAAGTCCTGCAGTATCTCTTTATTTTGGGTGTGATTTCACACACATAGGCTCTACTGTGAGTGTCAGCTATCAGGGTGTTCCCAACATCGCCACTAGGGTGCTGTACGATGCCAAGTGCTATTCTATCTAGAATTTATTATTATGAATACATAATAATAATATAGATAAATAGTATAGAACACATAATATTATGGTCACATGACCATACATGATGATACACGGCGTCCCGTACACGAGCTCTGTCTGGATCTGGACCAGCTCTCACACACACACACACACACACACAGCTCTGAGGTTCTGCTGTATTGATCAGGTTCGGCGTCCCGTACACGAGCTCTGTCTGGATCTGGACCAGCGTGTGTCTGAGCGTCAGGACGACCCTATCAACGGTCACATGATATACGTGTGTAATCTGTCCACTAAACCCCGTCGCCATGACGACCAGCTCCAGACCTTCACACAGTTCGGCCCCGTTCAACAGATCAGCAGCGCCGCAGAGCATGCTGGGAAATGCCCCAGACACGCCCTCATCAGTGCGTATGAAGAGCTTCATTCATATCATATCATGGTAGAAGTTGCTGATTACAGCGAGAGTCCTCATTATGTGTGTGTGTGTGTGTGTGTGTGTGTGTAGAGTTCGCGTGTGCTGACAGCGTTCAGGCCTCAGTGGGCGTCGCCCTTCAGATCGGCAACAGGAAGCTGTCAGTCTGTCACGCTCTGACTCCGCCCCACATGACCTCATGGACACACACACACCCCGTTACTACGGAAACCAGCCCAGAGCCCAGGGAGGAGTGTGAGGTGAGTGACAGCTGTCAGTCAAACGGAAACGCCTCTGTTGTTTCTGCTAGTGACGAGATTAAATGAAAGTGTCATGTGACCTCCAGATGTCATGTGACCTCCAGGAGCCAGCGCTGGAGCGCCGGATGAAGAAGCTGGATGGGAAAGTGGGGAAAGTGTTTCGAGCGCTGGAGAGAAACTGCCTGAGCATCGTGATCCTGCCTGGAGCCAGGAGGTACACACACACACACACACACACACACACACACACACACACAGTTACAAACACACACAGTTACAAACACACACAGTTACAAACATACAGTTACACACTCACACTCACACAGTTACAAACACACAGTTACACACACACACACAGTTACAAACACTCACTCAGTTACACACACACACACACACACACACACACACACACACACACACACACACACACACTCACTCACACACACAGAAAGACACACACTCAGTTACACACACACACACACTCACTCACATTTACACACACACACACACACACACACACACAAACTCACACATATACTCACAGTTACACTCTCACTCATAGTTACACACACACACAGAGAGTCGTGTGTGAGTTTGTGTATCAGTGTGACTCATGTTGTGTGTGTGTGTGTGTGTGTGTGTGTGTGCAGTGGTGGCGTGGATCATCTCGGCCTCTGCTTCGTTCACATCAAACAGACGTGACTCCGCCTAGCTCACCTGGCTGAAGGGATTCCCAGCTCGCCTGTGATTGGCTGAAGGGATTCCCAGCTCGCCTGTGATTGGCTGAAGGGATTCCCAGCTCGCCTGTGATTGGCTGAAGGGATTCCCAGCTCGCCTGTGATTGGCTGAAGGGATTACCAGCTCGCCTGTGATTGGCTGAAGGGATTCAGTGTTTTTATATCACACTTTTACTGTGTTTAAATAATGTTGAGAATAAAGAGTTTTACCCATGAACAGACTCGCTTCTTCCTGGAGAATAACCTCCAGCACAGCAACCATGATGACCTTCACAGCAGAGAACGCTTGCAGGGCAAAGAGGGCTTTATACTTCAGGACACGGTGGGAAATACTGAGCTTTACTGTGTCTCCCAGTCCTTTACACAACTCCACATGTGATCTACAGTACCTGTCGAGAGTTAGGGGTCAGTGATGTGTCTGACAGAGTCTCTAATGCTCAGTTATCTGATCAGAAATACAGTAAATCAGTGTAATAATCAGCTGTTGTCTTTGTTTTCCAGTAAATTATTATTATTATTATTATTTTTATTACAGTTTGTTGCCGTTAATTAATTAAGAATGTATTACACTGTTAAATTTTTTCTCCATCTTACACTTTAACCCTTTTATCCCCACATAATCTTGAGGAAAGATCCAGGGAACCCAGAGACTGGTCTCCTCAGTTCCACATGACTAAAGGAAAGGTGACAGGGATGTAAACATGCTTCAGTCCATCAAAATCAAAATCTGCTAATATTTACAAAACACACTTAAGCTGGTCAGTGAAAACATGTGGAAATATTTTCTCTGTACTCCACAAAACATGCTTTTCTTAGTATTTGTGTCTTGTTTCCAGTCCAAATATCTAGAAATTCTTAAATCAAGATGCATTTACTAGATGAGTAAAGTGACATAAGTCCTTATTATGTCCTGTTTTCTGGGGAACTAATCAAAATTAAGTGAGTTAATGCTTAAAAAAAGCAAAATGATCTGCCAATGGAGTGAGAAAAATAATGTTAATTCAAACAGAAACGAGAACATTTTTCTAACCCCATTGGCAGATAATTTAGCTTTTTTTAAGCATTAACTCACTTAATTTTGATTAGTTCCCCAAAAACAGGACTTAATATCTTATGTCATTTTACTCATCTAGAAAATGCATCTTGATTTAAGAATTTCTAGATATTTGGACTGGAAACAAGACACAAACACTGAGTAAGTAAAGCATGTTTTGCAGTGTACTTCTGTAAGTAAAGCGAAGGTTCAAGAGAATTAACAAATCACATCTTCTTGATTGTTTTGCACTAAAAGCAAAATAAAGGAGATCATGTAAATGACCAGAGCTCATAACATAAGCAGAGAATTAGTTCCCAAGAGGGTCTGATGCGTGTGTGTGTGTGTGTGTGTGTGTGTGTGTGTGTGTGTGTGTGTGTGTGTGTGTGTGGTGCTGACCCGCGGATGCAGGTGTGTGTGTGTGTGGTGCTGACCCGCGTAACACTGACCTTTCTCTCCTTTCACACCCACACACAGACCACACACACCACCTGACAGATATGGCGGAAAATATGTCGTGAGAAATCACACACGTGTGTGTGTGTGTGTGTGTGTGTGTGTGTGTGTGTGTGACAGACGCTGACCTCTCACAGAGAAAGGTCCAGCGGGGAGTGGCGTGTTTTTATACCTTTTCTATGTACTAAAATTATATTTTTAATTATTTAAATTTTTTAATTCCTAAAAAATTGATTTTTTTATGAATTAGGTCAAATTCCTACATAAGTGGGTCACGGCTTGCTGGCCATGGGAAACTGTAGGTAAACCAGTTGTTGTTCCATATGTGCCGTTAACACAGAAACTGCAAACATCAGATGGAAAATGTGTTCAGTGCATGAAACCCCAAACCCACAGAGGGGACTTCACCTCCTCAACACCACTCATGATGAGCATCCTCACACACACACATCAGTCCACACACACATCAGGCCACACACACATCAGTCCTCACACACACACACATCAGTCCTCACACACACACATCAGTCCTCACACACATCCACAACGCACACACTGACAAATATAAATGCTGTTTCGTAAGCTTATACAATACAACACAACATTGGCACGTTCAACACACACAAAGCAGTCTTTTAAATAGATCAGGAACAATAAGGCAACGACACTTCAACACAGACCGCGAACACAGAACTGAGAAACTAAGGGCTCGTTTACACAGTGAGCAATAATCAACCCAACAGGGAACAGGCGTGCAACTCAACAACCATCACGACAAATTCTTCAGGAACAGGGAAAACCAGACTGAACACAACCCTTGCACACACACAGGTTATTTACGCATCTGTGATTTAATGTACAAACAGATTCCGTGTGATTTATCTAATGTGCATTGCTTTAGAAAAATTACAAACCAGCTCATCCAACAAAAGACTGGCTAACAAGATGAGCGTAAATGTTGGAAGTGTTTTAAGGTTAGCTCAGGACACTTACGAGAAGCATTGTGTTTGTTTTCCGACTCACTCGAGCCCACACACACACACACACACACCGCACATCCACACCAAACGCTCTTCGAGTATGAAAGCTCTCATCTAACACAGATAAGAGTTATAACAGAAAGCATCTCTCAGATGGTTGTTCTATGTCTGTTTTTAGAAACGACACCTTGAAACCCTTTGTCTAAGGTATTGCTCAACCGAGAGCAACGACAGAAGGTCCATGTAGGTTTTTTGAAGATGTACTGTATGTTTAAAATGTTTCAAACTTGTATTATCACACATAAAATACTTAATAGAGACAAAAACATTTCCTTGCATGAAAATATGTTCTTATATATATATATACCTCGTACCTCTTATAAGAGATCTTATAAAATAATTAAGGGCTTATGATTAACAAATCGTTCATCAGCTGATAAAAACATCCCAATGTTGTAAGAAACATTTACATTTACTCATTTAGCAGACGCTTTTATCCAAAGCGACTTACAATTGAGGACTTCATTAAGCGAGTCATCGTGAAGAGGCAAAAACAAGTGCTCCAAACACCCAGGTCAGGCACTGCTCAGAGGGAGGATTGAGTGAAAAGGGAAATTTCTCTTTTTTCTTCTATGCGGTTAAGTGCTCACGGAAGAGATGAGTGTTCAGCTGTCTTTTGAGCGTAAAGCGATGGCTTAAGGTGAGACACTACAGGTAAACACAGTGTTTTCATGACTCGGACAATTTTGAGATTTTGACCTTTTCATAAAGAGTTTTTTCAGACTAGTGTACAGAAAACATCCAAAATACACTTTTAACTCCATCTTTTAGAGCCCTTTATCTGTTTGCGTCTGTAGATTTCAGTGTAGATTTGACCAGGGGCGGATCTAGAAAAATATTTATGGGGTGGCGAGAGGGGGGCAGGAATTTTTGAGGGGTGGCAACATATGGCAGACGTATATATATTGAATTTAATCACAGTTAAATTGGCCATAACTTTTAATTCGTTGCTGCCAATAGGGATGGGTATCATTCGGTATTACTACTCTTACCAATACTCCTTATCGATCCAGTACTTTAACGGTATTCTTATCGGTTGTTTTTGTTATATAAAAAAAAAGGGGGAAAAAATAATTTAGAACACAATTAATATTGCTTTATATTTTGAAATGTAAAATAAATATCTATAGCAAAAGAAAAAGCAATGCTTTAACAAAACAAATAAAACATACGTTATGCAGAAGGGTGCAGGCTTTTGTGTTTTATATTCAGAAGACATAGGACACCAAAAACAAAGTACAAACACATGGTCAAACAAAAAAAAGTATACAATTAAACAAATATACAAATTATATATCCAGTGCTTTAATTTCAGTAATGTCTACTGACATTACTGTTCAGGAGTAATATGGGCTAAAAAGACATCTAATAAAGTCAGATTTAAAATAACACTGCATAGTTTATCATAGATAGATTAAAGCTTATATCATTCAAGAGCTGCGACTGATTTTCTCTTTGCCTTTTGTTATTTGATTCACATTAATGGAGCAATCGTCAGCGGGTTTATTAGACTGCTGCCTCTTTAAGACCACATGCAGATCTAATCATTATTACGCATCATATTTTCTCCCTACTATTAACGCCCATACTTAATCCTGTTGTATTTGTTATTTCCCCAGTTGTAACCTAGTTTCATTGCTGTGATATCTGAGAGGAATTGGATTTAACAGGACTGCTTAGCTAATCAAATCGATCTCCTAACTGGCACTGTATTGTGTGTTGTAACGTAACGTACGTCAGTGTAACGGCGACCATCTGTAAACGTTATGGATACAAACAATATTTTATATTTTTTATTAAGCTGTTATTGTCTTTACTAAAATCAAAATGAGGCTAATCAAAGGGAAGAGTTCTCTTACAAATCACGAGGGAGCGATTTAACCGCTGATTTTGGCTAGCGTAATAGACTCGTTGTTTTTGCTGATGCTGAATCGTCTTTAGCATACAATACATTCATTACAAATGTAACTTTAAGTTAAACGTGTGTTTAAACTACACCTGGGGAAACTCACTTCACCTTCAGAGGCTCTGGGGCAGCTCAGTCTATCCAGTCGGGTTGCAGGACACTGCGTACTGCAGACAGATGCACTGCCCAGGCTGCCCTGCTGTGGGACTGGTGAAATTTCGCGGGGTCGCTGCCGTGCTAGTGATGGGTGAAACCATTGTGAGGGGGAGGGGATTCTAAATCGGCGATTTCTATTTGAGAGGAGTTTGGTGCGAGTCTCCTTGGCCTTCAACGTGTAGGCTATGAACATAAAATATACTTAAAAAATATTATCTGATTTATAAATGGGGTGGCAACAGGGGTGGCAAGACTGTATCCCAGGGGTGGCAGCTGCCACCCTTTGCCACCCCGTAGATCCGCCTCTGGATTTGACATACACCACACTTTACAGCCGGCCTTTATTTCCATCCATATTCTGAAGGTTTTTACAGAGGGGTTTGTACATATATAATTTTCCTGATTTCCTGAACATTTTTAGCCTGGATGCCAGTCGAAACTTAGCCCCGCCCACAACATTTGAGGTCGGGAAGTTCGGTCTGGACTTGATGCGTTGTGGAGCAACTGTGCTCGAACCAGAGCCGTTCGGACCAATCAAACTGTCAGGGCGGGGATGGACAGATGATCAACAGTAACGTAATCATCCACGTCACCAAAGAGCGCTTGGGTTGAATTCGTTTACAACAAAGATGCCGCCATCACGTCTGTTATAGAAGATATCGACAGCGCGTTCATTTTAAAAGAGGAACTTGTCGATCGGAAAGATGTTTTTGCCGTCCTTCCTGCGGGATTCAGCAAAAGTTTAATTTATCAGCTGGCCCCAATGGTCGCTAAGAAGATGGGGCGCAAATATCTGTGGTCATTGTGGTTACTCCATTGCTCTGATTGGCTGTAGGTCTATCCAATTGAGTGCAGAGGCATTTTCTTTCCTGGTTCGGCTGAAACACGCCCCATAATCACAGCCCAATGGAGCAGATCAGACTCACATTCTGACTAGAGTCTGAGTATGATGACGTCAGGCTAGAACATTTTATTCCTAAAAAAAAATGTGAATTGTTGTGCATTTTTGGCTGTTGACAGTTGTGGAGTGATAAATAAAGATATCCAAAATCCCCTCTGTAAAAACCTTTGACTCTAACATATCAAAAATGAAACAAGAATTTTGAACCAGACTTCATCCGATGTTCAGATTTCTTTTGAGGAAAGAGAATCAAATCGCGAGAATCGCAGCGCCGTATGTGTGCTTACTGGGAATATCATAATACTGGAGGGAAAGTGAAACACTGGCCACCTAATAACTAGTGATGGGCATTTCGTCTCTTTTTCGTGAGCCGGCTCGTTTGACTCGGCTCACTGAAAAGAGCCCGCAACTATTTCTTGGGGGGTTCTTCAAGGATCAATCCTTGGTCCGACTCTGTTCTCACTATATATGTTACCCCTGGGGTCCATTTTTAAGCAGCATCATATTAACTATCACTTGTATGCTGATGATTTACAACTGTACTTTCCTTTGGAGTGTGATGGCTGTGCATCTTTTACAAATTATTATAAGTGCTTGACTGAGGTAAAGGGATGGCTAGCAAATACTATTTTACAATTAAATGAGGATAAGACTGAGTTTATTATGTTTGGGAACAAGGAGCTTGGGAATGGTCTGGCTGGAAATAATGGACTATTGTGCAACAATATGCAAAGTTATGTAAAGAACCTTGGAGTATTTTTCGATTCTGAAATACGCTTTGATCGTCAAGATAACAGCCCTGTGAAATCATCTTTTATTCAGTTAAGAAAACTGTCTAAACTGAAACCAGTCCTTTCGTACAAGGACTTGGAGCTTGTTGTGCATGCCTTTGTTTCAACCCGGTTAGACTATTGTAATGCTCTTTATCTAGCCATAAGTGAATCACTGGTTACTCGTCTTCAGCGTGTCCAGAATGCTGCAGCGAGATTCTTAACCAACACCAGAAAACGGGATCACATAACACCTTTATTGATATCCCTTCCCTGGCTACCTGTTAGAGACAGAATACAATATAAGGTGTTGATGTTTGTTTTTAAAGCACTACATGATCAAGCTCCTGAGTATATAAAGGACATGTTAATCCCTTATCAGTCTCAACGTCACCTTCGCTCATCTCAGATGCTCCTAACCGTCCCACGGTCTCGCTTGAGGCGTAGTGGAGATCGAGCTTTTTCTGTCGCCATTATCTTTACAATCCTCGTCAGGCATGGGTATATTTAAAAAGGAACTGAAGACTTATTTATTTTATCAAGCTTTTGGCGTTTGATTAGGTCTGAGAACTGAGTGATTTGTTGTTTGATTCTCTTGGTGTCCTGTTTTAATGTAATTTAATGTTTGTATGTATTTTAGAGTTATTTGGTACTTATGGACAGCACTTTGGCCCATTCTAATGGTTTTGAAAGTGCTTTATAAATAAAAGTTGAGTTGAGTTGAGTTGAGCCGGCTCTTTTGACTCACAAACGGCTCTTTAAAAAATAAATGTTTTAACTCGCTGTAAGTCCACCGCTAGTGCAACGTGAATATTCACATTTTGAATTGTCCATAACCACCCGAAAACTTGCCCGTTTGCCTTAAACATCTAATTAATGGGCAAAGTTTTCCGACTTTTCTTCTTACCTTCTTTTTAAAAAAAAAATTATGTGGATGTTATTGAGCTTGTAGAAGTTTAGCTCTTGCGTTCTTATGAACATCTCGCTGAATGACGTCTGAACATTGCCCGATGTAATTTCTGAGTCATATCACTCCATAATCTGCCTCTCTTTTAAATGCCTATTCCACGAGTGGTAGGCTCCAATGATTGGCTGTTTTAAAATATAGCTAATATCGAAACAAAATACCCCAGGCAGTCTCATCTACGAGACGTTTAGGCCTCCTCCAATAGTACTGACAGCTCGGCTCATTTGATTGGTTCAACTACCACCCGCCCGAATTTAATTAAAATCTTATTTTTCGTCCCGTCATCCGCCCGATCCGCGGTTTATCCGCATCTCTAGTGTGTGTGTGTGTGTGTGAGTTGGCTCGGCCCTCCCTCATGCAGTTTAATTGGTTGCCATTGCGTGTATGATTGACAGGAACAGAATGTGAGGCTGATCAGACAGTCGAAACGAATGTGTGTGCGCCTTTAGGCCTATATAATTATTATTTTGTTGTTCTTTGAATTAGTCAATTATTTTAAATAAAATTAAAATCATTCATTATTTCATTATTACATAATGATTTAATTTCTATAGGCTATATGTTTAAAAATAGAGTCGGCTCTTTGACACTGTTTTTGCTTTTAGATCAACAAATAATAACCCAAAATGATTGTCTTGATAATGTCAACCTTTTTGGACTCGGTCTTGTCTTGGACTCAAACCTTTTTGGACTCGGTCTTGTCTTGGACTTGAACCTCTTTGGACTCGGTCTTGACTTGGACTCGGTCTTGTCTTGGACTCGAACCTCTTTGGACTCGGTCTTGACTTGGACTCGAACCTTTTTGGACTCGGTCTTGTCTTGGACTCAAACCTCTTTGGACTCGGTCTTGTCTTGGACTCGAACCTTTTTGGACTTGGTCTTGTCTTGGACTTGAACCTCTTTGGACTCGGTCTTGTCTTGGACTCAAACCTCTTTGGACTCGGTCTTGTCTTGGACTCGAACCTTTTTGGACTTGGTCTTGTCTTGGACTCAAACCTTTTTGGACTCGGTCTTGTCTTGGACTCAAACCTCTTTGGACTCGGTCTTGTCTTGGACTCAAACCTTTTTGGACTTGGTCTTGTCTTGGACTTGAACCTCTTTGGACTCGGTCTTGACTTGGACTCGAACCTCTTTGGACTCGTCGAACCTCTTTGGACTCGGTCTTGACTTGGACTCGAACCTCTTTGGACTCGGTCTTGACTCGGACTCGAACCTGTTTGGACTCGGTCTTGTCTTGGACTCGAACCTGTTTGGACTCGGTCTTGACTCGGACTCGAACCTCTTTGGACTCGGTCTTGTCTTGGACTCAAACCTCTTTGGACTCGGTCTTGTCTTGGACTCGAACCTTTTTGGACTCGGTCTTGACTCGGACTCTAACCTTTTTGGACTCGGTCTTGACTCGGACTCGAACCTCTTTGGACTTGGTCTTGACTTGGGCTCGACTAGTCCTGGTCTTGGACTTGTCTTGGACTCGACAAAGGTGGTCTCGACTACAGCCCTATATATGTGTCCTGTAGGCTGACTGTACAGGTGAATATCTCTAGACTATGGTGGAGATAAACCAGCCTGGACCTTCATCAGTTTCCTGGTTCTGAAGGGTTGGTGCGAGTTTGATGCTGCTGAACGCTTAATGTCTTCAATCCTAAAGCATAAATTAATTTGATGTTACTGGTTAAGAACGTTGACAGTTTGTAGTTAAAGGATTAATTGAAAATGATAATTTTCTTGTGACAAATTCTATCGTTTGTTGCCGACAGTTCACATGTTGGCGTTAGCACACCTATATTCCTTACAGATAGAAAGATTGACTTCCTTATTTAGCTTCACTTTGACATATAAAGTAAACTGGCAAGTAAATTATACAAACTTAAGTTCCTTTTTCATAAAGGTTCTCCTTGTTTTGTTATTGCCCATCCCCCTGTTAAACGGGCGTGTTCTCATGAAGACCCACCCCTTCTGATCAGCCATAAAACAGGCGGAGATCTCACAGTACTTCAGTATCTTCACTGCGCTCCTGATCAGAGATGGACGCCTCACTTCTCCTTCTCTTTACTCTGCTTACTGCGGGTTTGAAGACCAGTCGAGCTTGTGGTAAACCTGAGCACAAATACGGCTCATTTCAGCACTCTCACTTGTGTTACGAGTGCAAAGGCGTGGGGAATTACTGTCCGAGAAAACCAGTGATGTGTCCCAGTGGATTCTCCAAGTGCATGAGTTCGACTATCGTACTGGAAATCGGTAAGTCCAACGAGATGGATTGAAATGTATACTTATATTTGTATGCTTTTTCTGGCGGAAATTAACAAATTCATTCTGCTATTTAATTAGCTTTCTCTCAGATAGTTAAAGTAATGATACAATTTAGTATTACATTTTTTTTTTAATTAGAAAAATGCAACATTTGTTCTTTTCTCTTCTGATATAATGTAGCGGTGCTGAAACAGCGATATATGTAACTAACACAGAACTGCTGCTTATTTTCTGGCAGAAATTCGATTCAATCACAGAATATTCAGCTATTAATTAGCTTTCTCTCAGATAGTTAAGTTCAACTTTTTTTTTTTTGCTGTTGCTGTTATGGTATTGCTTTTTTAACTCTCACTGCTTCTTTCTAATGTGACACATATTCATAAACACATTTCCCATCCAAACACTGTGCAGTTTAACTACTCTCTCCCGAATCATTCATGTTTTTAGGTGGATCTAGTTTGAAAATGCCAAAAAAGGAGTGTATTGATGACTGTCAAAATGGTTCCATGAACTTTGGCCTAATGAAGACGGCTTTCTCCTGCTGCGACACCAACTTCTGTAACGCCAGAGACGCTCCAGGTATTGTGCTTTGCTGACCAGTCTTCTTTAAGGTCCTTGCACACCGAGTCGATCTCGTTTACACACACTGCCTATGAAACTTTCGTCTGTCATAAATAAATTCGGACCGGGTTAAATTTTCTGCGTTTTTCGCATCCGTAGCAAGCAATTTGAGAGGTGTTTTGCCCATTCAGAGCCACCGTACAAGCGAACGCCTAAATCCAGAACTGTTCAGGATCAATTGGTTCAATGAAATCGGTGGTCTTGTTTTTAATACGTGTCTCCAGTATCGCTAGCAGAGCATCACACTGAGCCTCTGACACCCTGAAGTAAACAGTGAATCTCTCGGGATAATCCCGCCGTGAACTCTCCTTATTCCTCTCTACGCAATCTCAGGATTGGATGGACACAATATTTCCTCTTTTCTCTTTTTAAGAAGAGAGAGTAGCCTACGACAAAATCATTTTCAAGACTCCATTTTTTATTGTTTAGCGATTAGGAAAAAAAAATTATTTCCCCACCGCAACGGATTCATTACGAATGACGAATACGAAAAAACACATATGAAAATGTGGTACTCGGTGTGCAAGAACCCTTACAGTCAACACTCATCTCACTGTCCAGAAGAAAACAGCAGGATGGGACAGAATCGATCAGGAATCGGAGCAGCTAAAGCAGTGTTATTTTGATTAGATGTTATATTGTTTGAGATAATGAAAGTTTTCCTCCGGTAGATCCCAGATTTACCGCTCCCAACGGAAGGAAGTGTTATTACTGTGATGGCCAGAGTTGCTCGAACACCGTGAGCTGTGCTGGGACTGAAGACAGCTGCATCACAGCCACCCGTGAGACAGTCAACTCAGTTAGGGATGCACGATATATCGGCCACCAGATCGGTAGCGGACGATATTTGTTCATCTTTAATGTTATCGTTATCGGCCAGATAAGAAAATATGTCCGATATATTAAAGCCGATCAATAATGTATGATTTCCTCCAGCTGAGACGCTTCAGATGCGCACTGTTCAACATGATGGCTTTGAGCTTGAAATATGATTGAAATCACTTCATAAAAGGAAAACACAGTTCAGTGCAACAGTCTGTCATATCGATCGGCTACACATAATTATAACGAGAACATTATGATTGTGTGCTTTTGATGGTGAAACTTTTGTTTTTGTAATCAGGCTCTCAAAAAGATATATACAAATTTTGGATTTGGATTTAGATTTATCGGCCAATATATCGGTTATCGGCTTTCAAATATAAAGAATTATCGGTTTTCGGTTTCGGCCAAAATGTTCATATCGGTGCATCCCTAATATTTTTAAATGTATTAAACTTTTTTGATACATATACCAACTCAGACTAACTAAACCTTTGCTTTCTTTTCACCAGTGACCAACAGTGGCACGTCAACGCTTGTAAAAGGCTGTATCACTAAATCTATTTGTGGTCTCCTAAAATGTTCGTTTATTCAGGACCTCTCGTGTTGTGAGGGGAACCTGTGTAACGGTGACAAGGGCCTCACTCCGGGCGCCATGTATAACGCTGATAAGAGTCGCAACCTAAGCGTCATCCAGAGCTTCACGTATGACAGTGTGAAGAGCGTCACCCAGATCCCGTATGAGGGTGCTAAGAAGAGTGACACCTATAGGGCCATGAATGAGGGTGCTAAGAAGAGTGACACCTATAGGGCCATGAATGAGGGTGCTAAGAAGAGTGACACCTATAGGGCCATGAATGAGGGTGCTAAGAAGAGTGACACCTATAGGGCCATGAATGAGGGTGCTAAGAAGAGTGACACCTATAGGGCCACGAATGAGGGTGCTAAGAAGAGTGACACCTATAGGGCCATGAATGAGGGTGCTAAGAAGAGTGACACCTATAGGGCCACGAATGAGGGTGCTAAGAAGAGTGACACCTATAGGGCCATGAATGAGGGTGCTAAGAGTGACACCCAGAGGTCCCCGTATAACGGTGCTAAGAGTGTCACCCACAGCTTCCTGTTCTCTGCTCTCCTACTTCCTGCTGCACTGATTCTACAGTGAGACACCCTACTGAATATATACAGTCAAACCAAAAATGAATCAGACATCAGATATAATTTTTTATATTTTTTCAATAGTGTGTGCAGGACACTATAGTTCATTTATGTAAGTGAGGAGAACAAAATAAAGCAAACTGTGACATATTATACCCCAAATTCTTCATAAAGTGACTAATAATTTGGGACCAAAAATTATTCAGACACTTTGAGCTGATCATGTTTTTCTTCAGTGTTTTTTCTTTAATTGCTAATGCTCTTTTTACACACAGACTGAACAAAATGAAGCATTGCTTGGTGATTGGTTGAGCTAAACTGGTATTATCTAATTGTGTAGTTAAATTTAACAGCTGACAGATATTCAACATAATTCACGTGTGAGACAGTCTAACAGAAGGACGGACAAAACCAGACAAATATCAACTGAGTTCTGCTCATATTTTATTACCATTTTCTGAACTATATCGAATAAACTGTGATAATGTGAGGAATGTTGAAGGTGTCTGAATAAATCTTGGTTTGACTGTAAATAGCTTATATTTTTGCTGTACTATCTTTGGGGAACGTTGTCGGCATTCTGATGTGACATTTTATTAATGATGACCTTTTATCATGCTGTAAAGAAGTCCAAAAGACATAACGCAGTAATAAAAAATATATGTCTATGTCCAAAAATTATTAAATCATGTCCACATTCAGAAGAAACATGCGTGATGATTTTTTAAAAATGATTCAAAGCAGGAAACATGTCTTTTTTTGGTATTTCATGAGTTTGCATTAATATTTGCATTTCCACCATCAGGCTTTTACCATTCAGTTACAATCACTAAGGCAAAAAGAGAAATAATCAGATATGATGAGCAGTAATATGCTTTTTTTCTGTTATTTTATACAATATATTTTGTGTGTAACTAGCTACAAAGTGTATGTAATTTCCATCATATGATGAGATTTCAATTCAATTCTTAAATTGAACTGATTCAGTATCTCGTAAAGACGACTTCTTCTTGAGGTAAAAACTCACTCACCTAATACTGTGTAAACTATACATCCCTCTCAAGTTGATAAGTATAATATTAAAAGTTAAAATTAACAACACAGGCCAAACTATCAAATTCCATTTCTTGTAAGATTGTTATTATTATTTTTTTTATTTTTTTTACAAATCATTTAAATAGCCATCATAAACTCCCCAAACGAGTAAACAAGAGACTGATTATAGCTAGCAAAATACTGAAAATAATTCACAATAGTAACGTTACACCTGATAAAGTCACTCTGACACAGAAACACATTTTTTTATTTTAGAGTGTTAATGAAAAAAGGAAGTCTCAGTTTTCTAATCCGTTGTCTAAATCACCCTTTTGTAAATATAACAGCATTAAATGTTGGCTGGCTATAAACATAGGCCTAAATCACACAATTAAGACATCATGAACAGGTAACAGAGTTGAGATGAATGAAAGACTCCTGTATATTTAGCATTACCTGAATGCCTTTAACTTTCCTGAGGTAAAAGTGGCGCGTTTCGTCGACTGAAACACTGATTAGGCGATTTCGCGAGACATTTATTAAACTATATTCTGCATCTTCCTACATACCTTCATCCATTCGTGCTGTGCCTGTGACTGAGTAGAGAGGATAATTATCGGTTCACTCGCGCTCAGCGCTGCCGTTAAACTGAGCGAGCCGTTAAAACGACGTTATTTGCGCTAATATTTAACGGAAATCTACAGCGCTCAACATGAGCAAAGTAAAGGTGGTGGTGACATCTAGAGGACAAGACTGGCAGTAGGACTCACAGGGTAAGGCAAACACACATCTAGGAAGGATTGACACTATTTTGTAAATTCTTCTTTAAAAAAAAAAAAAAAGGGTTCCGTGTACCTTTAAGTATTTTAAGTTGTTAAATCTAATGTCTAGGCCACTTTTGGTTGTGTAACCAGAGCATGCTGATAATGTGATTCTCTACACCTACTTGAAACAGACTTCTTACATCCACTACAAATCAAGTTTATTCCCACAGAAGCTTCAGCATTGCCTTGATGACTAGCATGCAGCATCTAACGCTACAACACAGTTATTTGAGCGTATTAATACATTGGAGCCACTGACTCCAATTATTCTTTAGGCAGAGACTCGTTAAAAAAAACAAGACATAATGTTCATAAAACAAAATGACATTTAAAGAATAAATTAGATGAATACACAAGCAATATCAACTTCTGATGGTCAGAGTGTCTGATCCGAATCAGATGATCAATCTTGCACTGGTCTTGTGTTTCACATGGAGTGCATTAGTTTTGGACCCCTGTGTCATGATGAATCTGATGATGAATCATGTTCATGTCAGACTGTGAACACTGAGAATGATTGAACAACATCAGAATGATCCGGATCACGTGTTTGAATGAACAGCCCGACACAGACGTACTAAGAAAGACTTTAATTTCATCTTCCCTGGAAAAGGGACCATTTGAACATTATACAAAAAATACAAGGATATGAACAGGACATTCGTGATGACATCATTAGCAATCTTTGACACGTTTCATTTCTTTTCTTTTTTTCTTCTCACTGATAATCTGAAGGAACTAAAGACGAAGGAACCCTCGAGGAATAAATAAACATTGCAGGACACGTCAACATTTAAAATGAGGGAACGCTCTGGGAAACCGTGGTAAAATACTCACACACACATACACACACTCTCGCTCTCAGACAGTAAATGGCTCAGTAACTCCAGCACCTTTAAAACGCTCTGAACTTCGGCCACGTAAGGAGAGGTCACGGGAGGTCACAGTCACAAAGTGCAGTCTTCTGATTGGCTGTCGGACACGCCTGGGCTGAGCGAGGCTCCCGATTGGCCGCTGAGCTCTCGCTACCAGACCTTAGGGACGTCGAAGAGCGTTGGCGGTGTCGTTTCAGAAGCTGCGGGAGAGAAAACACGTCAAACGCTCGTGCTCAGTGGACCAGAGCAAACCTCGATAAGAACGCTCACCGTCTGAGTTCCTCTTCTTGTGCTTGCGGCTCCGTTTACCTTGACTCTGATTGCCCGAGGCCTTCTCAGGCTCCGCCTCCTCATGCACTGGGCTCACAGAGGCTCCACCTTCAGGCCTGAACAAACAGCAGCCAATCAGAACATGGGTCATGACATCACCTGAGTGAGTTAAAGGGGCGGGGCACTTACTGCAGGTCTGGCCAATCACAGGATGCCTCGGGAGTCAGCGACATTAACATACGTTTGTGAGGAGCCTCCTGTGACACCGGCAGAGAAATGAGACGTCTCAGGTTAACCAAATAAACATGTTTGAAAAGGTTTAATCATTCTAACTCAAGAGAATACCAAAGTCTACCGCAGAGCTAGAACCACGAGAGGAACGATATCAGCGGAAACACTTTCAGAAGGAAATTCGTTAAAGCAGGATGGACTCTGATTGGCTGTCAAAGAGCTCGAACAGTTGGAGCGGCAGATGACAAAACTGCAGCGCTAATGAGAGCGTTATTGTGCGCTTGTGGACACTAATTAGGGGCCAAGCACCGAAGGTGTTTGCTAATAAAAGGCGTTTATGCTAATAACTTTTGAACCATAAGGGCTAGAAACAGAATTCCCCCTGATTCCTGAGCTCAAGCAGATTCGATTGCACCCCATGATAGTCATTTCCTGTCATGAAAATTTGTCCGCCATTTTGAATTCTCCGTAAAGCCTACTTTTTCAAACTCCTCCTTGGCCGTTGCTCCGATTTTCATGAAACTGTAACCAGATCATCTTCAGACCATGGAATTCATGATTCGTCAAACCGTTCTCGAATACCGCACAAAATAATTTTACGTAGCGCTTGTGAAAACAGACGTGAGGCTGCATCTCCGCAGCGCTTTATCGGATTCAAACCAAACTTGCTGCATGTCATCCACAAGCATGACCTGACGCTACATGCTGCGTTTCGGCGCAGCGCCACCTACTGGTCCGGATTTACGAAAAATGGCTATTTTTGCTTATAACTTCTGAACGGTTTGTCCAAAAAATCATAAGTGGTCTCATCAGATTCAAGGCAACATGCTGAGTCGAATAATATCCAATTTGACCATATCGGCCATTTTGGCTGTCGGCCATTTTGAATGTTATGCTAAAATGCTGTATTAAGAACGCATTGTTACGAATCTTGGTATGGGTCACGAGCACGATGCCCTGAAAGTATTCAAAATGTTTCGGGGCAGCGCCACCTTTGGGTCAAAAGTTATAATGAAATAAAAAAAAAATGCTAATAACTTTTAAATTAGCCTATTGCAATGAAACTGGTATTAATATATCTCTTGGGTCAAACCGTTCATTGTTGTGGACGATAATACAGTGATGTTACAATTATTGTAAGTTATCGTTTGTTGTTGTGGATGCTAAGTGATTATAGTTAGTTGTGGACACAGATACAGTGATCATTGTAATTATAGTTTGTCACTGTGATAGTGATGTTGTTGTGAATGACACACACACCGTCAGTCTTCATCTTCTTGCGCTGCTGTAGTGTGTCCAGCTGCTGTCAGAATAATGATTCTGCTCCTCTAGAGACGGACTGATGCTCCTCTTGACCCCGTGCAGCCTGAACACACACACGGTCACATGACTGCCGTCCCAGTGCTCAGTGTCACACACACAGGCTGGTGTCTGCAGTGTAGGGTCACACTCACACACACACACTCACTGGCTGGTGTCTGCAGTGTAGGGTCACACTCACACACACTGGCTGGCTGGTGTCTGCAGTGTAGGGTCTCACACACACACACACAGGCTAGTGTCTGCAGTGTAGGGTCACACACACATCACCGGCTGGCGTCCTGCACTGTACGGTGTGTCGGCCCACCCGTCGGCGGCCCATCTCCTGCTGGAGGTGTTCTTCTGCCGGCCCTGCAGGTACTCCGCGTACGTCTGGATGCGGTAGCTCTCCCGCGTACCGGCTGGTGTTCATGGCTGCACACACACACACGTCAGGACATGAGCGTCACACACACACACGCACATCAGCGTCTCCGAGCCTCTTACCGATCTGAACCTGCTCCGTCTGACTGAGGGACACGAACGCTGACGTGTCGTCGATCCACGACACCTGGATGTTACCTGAGACACGATAGACACAGATCAGCACACACACACACACCTGTCACAGAGAGTGTGTGTGTATGTTAGTGTGTGCGTGTGTTACCGAAGGCGCTGAAGAGCTGGTACAGGTCACTGGTCTTCCACTCTTTAGGGAACGTGACGTACAGCACGTGATCTCTCTTGGGCTGCACTAGATGGACAGATACACAGGTAAATAGACACACAGGTAGATATATATATATATATATATATGTGTGTGCGCACGTGTTCTTACGGTCTGGGCCACTCATGTTCAGGTAGGGAATGTCAATCACCCTCATCAGGAATAATCTGGAAAACATTAACTAAATATGAGAGAGAGAGAGAGAGAGAGAGAGAGGGAGAGAGATGAGAGAGAGAGAGAGAGAGAGAGAGAGAGAGAGAGAGAGAGAGAGAGAGAGGAGAGAGAGAGAGAGAGAGAGAGAGAGAGAGAGAGGAGAGAGAGAAGGAGAGAGAGAGGAGGAGAGAGAGAGAGAGAGAGGAGGAGAGGAGAGAGAGAGAGAGAGACTCACTTGTTGTAGAAGGGTTCTATGAGTTTGGAGCGAGCAGAGATGTGACTCTTTGGAGGAGTGAGGAAAGTCCCTGAGAAGAGACCAGCATTACTGATTAAACACACAGAGTCTATAAAGAGACAGTTCTGATTGGATGAGGTGATCTGAAGCTTCACACACACTTACCCAGGTAGTTTGCCATGGAGATGAAGCACAGTCCAGTGATGAAGGCGTCGTAACCGGCTTCATGAAGCTGCTCTGTGGAGGTGTCGTAACTCCTGAGGGCCTTCAGGACACTCTGAACACACACATGGAGAAGAGTGAGTGTGTGAGTGTGAGTGAGTGAGTATGTGCATGTGTGTGCGTGTGTTGTACCAGTGACGGGCGATCTGAAGGGTTTCTCTCTCAGCTGTTTGTGCAGTTCAGCCAGTGACGTGTTGCCGATGATCTCCTGCCACACAAACACTTATTAAACACACAGTGACTCCGGATCATGACCCAACACACACACACACACAACGCACCTTGAAGGGCTGCGTGGATGCCATCAGCTTGGTGTCCAACAGCCTGAAACACACAGACCGTGAGCAAACACACACACACACACACACACACACACTAGCAGACACACCAGTGATGATCATGTGATCAGTTTACCTGGGAAACACAGACATGGCCACCTCTTTAAAGTCATCCAGCTCCTGCAAACACACACACACACACCTCATGAGACGGTCATCCGTCACTCAATCCCACAATCCTCCAGTGCCGGGTCACGTTACCTCGGGCAGCGGCGCACAGAACTGATGGATGGTGTGCATGACGTCCAGCAGCATGTTGTGGCCCACCACCAGCTTACCCTGCCACACACACGCGTTATGAGGTTTAGATCAGCTCCTCTGGCACAACTTATACTCTGGCACAATTATTACTGAATTATAATACTTCTAATCATTTAATAATGAATCGAGATGCACCGAGTCTTCAGGTAAACAGTCAGTTTGGACCCTGAGTGGTTGAGAGAGATAACGCATGTGTCAGTGTGTTGATCTGTGATCATAAACTCTTAAAGAGACAGTAGCCTGATGTCATGTTCACCCCTCTGCTCTTACTGAAAAACTTCTGTAACTGAGCATTAATCTACATTTCATTTACAATGAAGACTATCCAGTGTTATTCCACATTAGATTGTGTAGTATCTCTCAGCTGAATATACTGTACACACACACACACACCTCACACACTGCAATTTGTTCTGATTTTATTACTGACTTTTTACTTGTGTTTTTATGAAAAGAATTTAGCATTGAAGAAAAGTAGATTTTTGTTTGTATCCTGTAAAAAATCTGTATTGGTAGGACACAGATCAGACATGGCCAAGACCATTCTGTGCATCTCGATTATTATTATTATTATTATTATTATTATTATTATTATTATTATTATATTAGTTGTGTGTTTGCAGGACTCACAGATTTGGAGATGGCTCTAATAACCCTAGAGAAACCCACGGCGTCGTTCAGCTCTTCCTGTAACACACAGATCAATGAGGTGAACGAGCTGATGATGTCATGGTCAAGTCAGAGATCAGGTCATGTGACACATGCAGTCCATCAGTACAGTGGTTCTCAAACTCTTTAGAGTGGCGTACCCCCTGAGGCTTTCCACATCCTTCTGCGTACCCCCTCTCTGCAGTCGCACCCTGCTTCAGTAAGGGACAATATTTGCCCCCTTTAATAGATTTTTAAATCCACCTTTACAAATACCTTTATAAAAGAAATAATGCTTTAAATAAAATAAAGTTCAATAGAGGAATATGCAGTGATAGTAAAACGAACTGATGCTTAGAAATATTAAACTAAAACCGCCAGTAGGTGGCAGTAAGTCACTGTCTTTGAGTGAGTCAGAGTCAATCATTCAGTAACGAAGCAAGTGGCTGTAATTATGAATGAATCATTGACTCACGATTTGTTCAAAATTCATTCACAAACACTGCTGTGGCTCTCGTTGGAGATTTTGTTGCAAAAAATACTGACAATACTGTTTTTTGATCATCACTTAATATTAATACCTTTTGTTTGTTGGGCTGTTGTATAAAATCACTGTCACATTTGCAGTCGTGTGGATATTTGTATAATATGTGATCAACATTAAACACAGGAACTCACGCAGGGTATGTGTCTGTATCCAAGAGAGTTTGAATATTAAATCGATCTCAATGCACAGTCTAGTGTATATATATTTGTTCCTGTGCTAGTAAGTGCTAAATCCCCACTTTTACACAGGTAGGCTACGTTATCGAGAACGGCAGCATAATCCGCACGCAGCCTACAGTCTCATACGCACGGCTCACTGCTTGTGTGAATGCAGTCAGTTCTGACCGCAAAAGATGAGGTAATATGATCGGTGTCATGTGTTTAACGCATTTTACCTGATAGAACTACATGCTCAGTTTTCATGTTATTTTTAAGGTGTGGTAGAATTAAATGAATGGCAAAACTCGTGTACCCCCTTCTGTCACCTCACGTACCCCCAGGGGTACATGTACCCCAGTCTGAGAACCACTGCATTAGTACATGATGAGATAAGTGGAAGAATGTGTGAGATAGTGTGAACGTGTGCAAGATAATGTGTGTGAGTGCGCACGTGTGTGTGAGAGAGAGATTGTGTGGTGAGTGAGATTGTGTGTGTGAGAGAGATTGTGTGTGAGTGTGCACATGTGTGTGTGAGAGATTGTGTGTGAGAGTGTGCACATGTGTGTGTGAGAGAGAGAATGTGTGTGTGTGTGTGTGTGTGTGTGTGTGTGTGTGTGTGTGTGTGTGTGTGAGAGAGAGAGTAAGAGTGTGTGATTGCGTAAGAGTGTGTTTGCCCACACACACACCTGCTCTCTCTGCTGTTTCTGCTGCTCTCTCCTCCTCCTCTCCTCATCATCCACTTTACTGATCTGGATGAAACGCTCCTTCTGACAACACACACACAGTGTATGAGAGTTTGTTTATTGCTAGAATGTTGTGTGTTTGTATGAGTGAGTGTTTGTACCTTCTCCGTCTCCAGCGTCTCCACATGAAGTTTAGGAAACCTGAAACACCAGTAGCACCAGATGAGCGGAGACACTGAGCAGATCATCACACACACACACACACACACACACAACACACACACAAAGACTTACTTTGAATTGAGCGTCTGATAGATGAGTTTCCTCTGAAACCTGACACCCACACACAGAGAGAGAGGGTGTGAACACTCATATTTAGATGAGATCTGTTATACATGATTATAATGAGTGAGTCTGACCCGGTGCAGGGCTCCAGATCCAGAGTCTGATCAGAGCTGTTCAGGAGAGAGTCCACCTTCTGCCTGAACACACACACACACACACCATAATCACCAGAATGTGAGTGAGTGAGTGTCTGTGTGAGAGCAAGTGTGTGTGAGAGAGCGAGGGCGTGAGTGATTGAGTGCACTCGTCTGTGAGTGCAAGTGTGGGAAAGAGTGTGATCTGGTGAGAGTGTGTGAGAGAGATAGGGTGTGTGAGAGAGTGATTGTGTGTGCGCTCGTCTGTGAGTGCGAGTGTGTGAAAGAGTGTGAGCTGGTGAGAGTGAGTGTGTGAGAGTGAGTGTGTGAGAGATAGGGTGTGTGTGAGAGAGATTGATTGTGTGTGCGCTCGTCTGTGAGTGCGAGTGTGTGAAAGAGTGTGAGCTGGTGAGAGTGTGTGTGAGAGTGAGTGTGTGAGAGATAGGGTGTGTGAGAGTGATTGTGTGTGTGCTCGTCTGTGAGTGCGAGTGTGTGAAAGTGTGAGCTGGTGAGAGTGTGTGTGAGAGATAGGGTGTGTGAGAGATTGTGTGTGCGCTCGTCTGTGAGTGCGAGTGTGTGAAAGAGTGTGAGCTGGTGAGAGTGTGTGAGTGTGAGTGATGAGAGAGTGATTGTGTGTGCGCTCGTCTGTGAGTGCGAGTGTGTGAAAGAGTGTGAGCTGGTGAGAGTGTGTGAGAGAGTGAGTGTGAGAGAGTGTGAGTGTGAGAGATAGGGTGTGTGTGAGAGAGTGATTGTGTGTGAGAGAGCGAGGGCGTGAGTGATTGAGTGCACTCGTCTGTGAGTGCAAGTGTGGGAAAGAGTGTGAGCTGGTGAGAGTGTGTGTGAGAGATAGGGTGTGTGAGAGAGTGATTGTGTGTGCGCTCGTCTGTGAGTGCGAGTGTGTGAAAGAGTGTGAGCTGGTGAGAGTGTGTGAGTGTGAGTGTGTGAGAGATGAGAGAGTGATTGTGTGTGCGCTCGTCTGTGAGTGCGAGTGTGTGAAAGTGTGAGCTGGTGAGAGAGTGAGTGTGAGAGAGTGAGTGTGAGAGAGTGAGTGTGAGAGAGTGAGTGTGAGAGAGTGAGTGTGAGAGAGTGAGTGTGAGAGAGTGAGTGTGAGAGAGTGAGTGTGAGAGAGTGAGTGTGAGAGAGTGATTGTGTGTGAGAGAGCGAGGGCGTGAGTGATTGAGTGCACTCGTCTGTGAGTGCAAGTGTGGGAAAGAGTGTGATCTGGTGAGAGTGTGTGTGAGAGATAGGGTGTGTGAGAGTGATTGTGTGTGCGCTCGTCTGTGAGTGCGAGTGTGTGAAAGTGTGAGCTGGTGAGTGAGTGTGTGAGAGATAGGGTGTGTGAGAGAGTGATTGTGTGTGCGCTCGTCTGTGAGTGCGAGTGTGTGAAAGAGTGTGAGCTGGTGAGAGTGTGTGAGAGATGAGAGAGTGATTGTGTGTGCACTCGTCTGTGAGTGCGAGTGTGTGAAAGTGTGAGCTGGTGAGAGTGTGTGAGAGTGATTGTGTGTGCGCTCGTCTGTGAGTGCGAGTGTGTGAGAGTGTGTGTGAGTGAGTGTGTGAGAGATAGGGTGTGTGAGAGTGATTGTGTGTGTGCTCGTCTGTGAGTGCGAGTGTGAAAGTGTGAGCTGGTGAGAGTGTGTGTGAGAGATAGGGTGTGTGAGAGAGTGATTGTGTGTGCGCTCGTCTGTGAGTGCGAGTGTGTGAAAGTGTGAGCTGGTGAGAGTGTGTGAGTGTGAGTGTGTGAGAGATGAGAGAGTGATTGTGTGTGCGCTCGTCTGTGAGTGCGAGTGTGTGAAAGAGTGTGAGCTGGTGAGAGTGAGAGAGTGAGTGTGAGAGTGTGAGTGTGAGAGAGATAGGGTGTGTGAGAGAGTGATTGTGTGTGAGAGAGCGAGGGCGTGAGTGATTGAGTGCACTCGTCTGTGAGTGCAAGTGTGGGAAAGAGTGTGATCTGGTGAGAGTGTGTGTGAGAGATAGGGTGTGTGAGAGAGTGATTGTGTGTGCGCTCGTCTGTGAGTGCGAGTGTGTGAAAGTGTGAGCTGGTGAGAGTGAGTGTGTGAGAGATAGGGTGTGTGAGAGAGTGATTGTGTGTGCGCTCGTCTGTGAGTGCGAGTGTGTGAAAGAGTGTGAGCTGGTGAGAGTGTGTGAGAGATGAGAGAGTGATTGTGTGTGCACTCGTCTGTGAGTGCGAGTGTGTGAAAGTGTGAGCTGGTGAGAGTGTGTGAGAGATAGGGTGTGTGAGAGTGATTGTGTGTGCGCTCGTCTGTGAGTGCGAGTGTGTGAAAGTGTGAGCTGGTGAGAGTGTGTGTGAGAGTGAGTGTGTGAGAGATAGGGTGTGTGAGTGATTGTGTGTGTGCTCGTCTGTGAGTGCGAGTGTGTGAAAGTGTGAGCTGGTGAGAGTGTGTGAGAGATAGGGTGTGTGAGTGATTGTGTGTGCGCTCGTCTGTGAGTGCGAGTGTGTGAAAGAGTGTGAGCTGGTGAGAGTGTGTGAGTGTGAGTGTGTGAGAGATGAGAGAGTGATTGTGTGTGCGCTCGTCTGTGAGTGCGAGTGTGTGAAAGTGAGCTGGTGAGAGTGTGTGAGAGAGTGAGTGTGAGAGAGAGTGTGAGTGTGAGAGAGATAGGGTGTGTGTGAGAGAGTGATTGTGTGTGCAAGTGTGTGAAAGTGTGTGAGAGTGAGTGATGTGTGTGAGTGTGAGTGTGAGAATGTGTGTGAGAGGGAGAGAAAGTGAGTGAGTGCGAGTGATTGTGTGTGCGCTCGTCTATGTGAGTGCAAGTGTGTGAAAGTGTGAGCTGGTGAGTGTGTGAGTGTATGAGACAGGGTGTGTGAGAGAGTGTGTGTGCTCGTCTATGTGAGTGTGAGTGTGTGAAAGACTGAGCTGGTGAGAGTGTGCGATAAGGTGTGTGATAAGGTGTGTGAGAGAGTGAGTGTGTGCGCTCGTCTATGTGAGTGCGAGTGTGTGAAAGACTGAGCTGGTGAGAGTGTGCGATAAGGTGTGTGAGAGAGTGAGTGTGTGCGCTCGTCTATGTGAGTGCGAGTGTGTGAAAGACTGAGCTGGTGAGAGTGTGCGATAAGGTGTGTGAGAGAGTGAGTGTGTGCGCTCGTCTATGTGAGTGCGAGTGTGTGAAAGACTGAGCTGGTGAGTGTGTGTACTCACTCCACGCTCCTGATGAAGTCTCTCTGGTCCTCAGGCACGCTGCAGGCTCCTCCTCCAGAGGGCGGCGTGTATGACACAGGCCCCGCCCCATTCATCTGGCCCCGCCTCTCCTCATACTGCTCCCTCAGCTGAGACTCCTCCTCCCGCGTCAGGTACGCGATCCCTACGGCAACACACCTGTCAGTCACTCACACAGCAGTCACATGACAGAAAGTGAGCTCACGTACCACTGCGGAAGACCTTGTTGAAGTCGAAGCCCTGGCTTGCCAGGAAGTCAATGCTGGAGCTCTAGAGGAACAGGAAGGGGAGGAGTCAGATCACAATGCTTGAAAATGCTCTCCAAAGTGGATACATTTGAAATCGGCAGTTGACGATGTTTACAATGTTTACAATAAAACATCGCGATGGACGATGATATCTCTTAATGCTACAGAATTGTGCTGAGAGAGAGAGAGAGAGACAGAGAGAGAGAGAGAGAGAGAGAGAGAGAGAGAGAGAGAGAGAGAGAGAGAGAGAGACTACTGTGCTTGTCCGTGTTTCGCTCGGAGCGAAATTCAGTTCTCTTTCACGACTTACCGGCTTTTAATATTTCTTTTCAACAAAGCACATCCTGCTTTTTTCTTTCGCTTTCATTCATGTTTTGTTATTAATAACTTTAAACCGAATCATCAACTGGAATCTGAACGGATTATCAAAACAAGACACCCGTTTCAATAAAAGGATATTAGTTTATAAAGCCTACTTTTACATTTTCGCTGCTGCTCTAAAATGATTTTCACCATTACCTTAAACGAGCTGCTCTGCTTGACTCCAGTGCAGGGGCTGTAGGTTAGCAGTATGCTAGCTGGAGCCGTTTACCTCCAGTCTTTGTGCTAAGCTAGGCTAGCGGTGTGTGCGTCAGACAGAGGTACGGCACGCACGGAGATGAGAAGGGTGTGTGTGGACTCATCTAACTCTGAGGGATACGGGGAATAAGATAAAGTCCCAAAAAGTCGGCGTGTTCCTTTAAAACCAAACACATGACTGAGACGCATCAGTGAATGCAGAGATATTGTACCAAATAAAATGATTCTGTCAGAAGAATTGTGCGATAACTATTATTGTTCCGTCTGCATTAGCTTTAGTGAGGGGTTACGCGCGCAGTAAAGGGGAATTTAGGGTTTTACAAAAGTTTCTCATCCACACGGAAATGCTAGTGCGGACGGAGAGTGTGTTTAACCGAACCCTGAGGAGGGGGCGTGGCCAGAGGAGGGCGTGGCCTGATGTGGGCGAGCGACAGCACTGCCCTCTCACCTGACAGATGAACTTGATGTCTGGAGACGTGCGGCTGAAGGGCTTGGGGAAGATGTAGAAGTTGAAGGCTTTCGTGATGTACCTGCAGGACGACACACACACAGTCACACACACACACTCATACACATGCACAGAGCTATAACACTGAGGAGGAAGAGCCGGCTCACGTGGACTGGTTCTGCTCGTATCTGAAGGTGCAGATGCCGAACTGGAAGAGCAGGAAGTTCATGGAGTGCTGAAGGAGAGAGGAGACGGAGTGAAACACCAGGAGTGACAGCAACGAGTCTTCACTAGTTACAGCAGCAAATGAACATCAGGAGGAGCGCCACCGCGCCGGAGGAAACGCGCCACCATAGTTCGTGTTCACTAGTATCGCTTGAGTTATAACGATTCTGATAAACTATTCTTATTGCAAAACATGTAATTGTATCTGAATATCACGAACAGAAATCATCAGGCTAAAGAACACTCACACAAGGAGCGTTTGCCTGTGGTTTAAAAACACCATAGAAGAACAACTAGCCTAGCTAATATAAATGTAGAGCATTATTAAAGACATTTCAGTAATTAAAAAAGAACAAATAAATTAGCATTCGCAACACAGATACAACTGAAGAAATAAGACTGAACTAGGGATGTCAACGATTAATTGTCGATAATACATTTAATCGATACAACTTATCGATCATCGATTAAGCATGTCTTCATGTGCGTGTGCGCTGCTCAACCGCGAAACATGTAAAGCGAGCGCGCCGGAGTTATGTTTGGGACCATTTTACACCTTCATGACTAAGTTTGCGTGTGCATTCGCAGCTTTTTGTTATTTTCTGTAGGCCTATCTATATCTGATTGATCTCATATTGGATGCATTTGGTTAAGAATTAACTCTGTAGTAAAGCGTCAGCTTCAGAGCGCGCAGCTCAAACGGCAGTGCACGACTAATAATGACTATTGGGACTGTAATATTACATAACATTATAAAGAGAACAATATTGTAATAAAACATTGTGAATTATTTGGGTTTAGTTGCCGTGTCGCGTTGCTCCAGGAAGAGCGCGTCCACAACATGAGTAGTTCTGAATGAATGGCACGTAACTTAGTTCAAGTTCACTTGTGCATGAATTTGCGTCATTTTGTGCAGATATAATTTGTAATATTATGTTTATTTTGAATATATCTGATTAATCTCATATAGGATGCGTTTCTTTTAGATAAATAACGTGCTAGCAAAGTGCTCCAGTTTAACGGTAGCAGATTCATTCAGCGCGTGCAGTTGTTCCAGGAAGAGCGCGTCCACAACAGTCACACATTCTAAGCGCATATGAGGCGGCGTTGGTGACACGTTGTATTAGTACAGTGGTGGACAGAATTGATGGCACCCCTGGTAAATATGATCAAAAATGGCTGGAAAAAAATAAATCTGCATTGTTTATCCTTTTGATCTTTCATTCAAAAAATTAGCAAAATTCTAACCTTTCATTGAAGTAAAAGAATTGAAAGTGGGAAAAAAAAAAAAAAAAAGAAAAAAAAAAAAATCACATTATGAAATAAATGTTTTTCTCCAAAACACGTTGGCCACAATTATTGGCACCCCTAGAATTTTTATGAGTAAAATATCTCTGAAGTATATTCTCATTAATATTGACCTTTTTTAGCACACCAGGGTGACTAGGAACATGAAATTGTCCAACTATGACTTCTTGTTTCACAGGAGTTTATATATGAGGAAACAAATTCCCTTGCTCATCCATCACAATGAGTAAAACCAAAGAATATAGTTCTGATGTGCAGCAAAAGATTGTTGAGCATCACAAAATAGAGAGTGGCTGTAGGAAAATAGCTAAAGAATTGAAAATCCCCATTTTGACCATCAGGGCAATAATTAAGAAGTTATAATCAACTAAAGATGTTTTGAATCTGCCTGGAAGAGGACGTGTGTCTATATTGTCTTAATGGATGGTGAGGAGGAAAGTCTGAGTGGCCAAAGACTCTCCAAGGATCACAGATGGAGAATTGCAGAGATTAGTTGAGTCTTGGGGGTCAGAAAGCCACAAAAAAAATCTTATATGTTGTGGACCTATTTATTTGCTGGAGGTCCGGGACTTCTTGTTCAGAAACATGGTATTATGGATTCTAGCAACTACCAACAGATAAAAAAATCTAAACCTGACGGCCTCTGCTAGAAATCTTATAATGGGCCATGGTTGGATCTTCCATCAGGACAACGTTCCAAAACAAACATCAAAATCAACACAATAATGGGTAACTGAGCACAAAATGAAGCTTCTGCCATGACCGTCCCAGTCCCCTGACCTGAACCCTATAGAAGATGAGTGGAGTGAACTGAAGAGAAGCAGCACCAACATGAACTTGTGAATCTGCAGGATCTGGAGAGATTCTGTATGGAGGAATGGTCTCTGATCTCTGGTCAGGTGTTCTCCAAACTCATCAGGCATTATAGAAGAAAACTCAGATCTGTTATCTTGTCAAAAGGAGGTTGCAAAAAGTATTTAATAACAGGGTGCCAACAATTATGGCCAGCGTGTTTTGGAGAAAAACATTCATTTTATAATGTGATTTCCCCCCCACTTTCAATTCTTTTACTTCAATGAAAGGTTAGATTTTTGTGAATTTTTTTAATGAAAGATCAAAAGGATAAACAATGCAGATTTATTTTTTACAGCCATTTTTTTATCATATTTATCAGGGGTGCCAGCAATTCTGACCACCACTGTAGTTATATTTGATTATTAAATAATTTATTTAATTATCAATCACATCGAAACATTTTACAATCCTACTAGCCCTTTATTTACAGTACCAGTCAAAAGTTTGGAAACATTACTATTTTTAATGTTTTTGAAAGAAGTCTCTTATGCTCATCAAGCCTGCAGTTAAAAAAAAAAAAAAAAAAAAAAAAAAAAAAAAAAGTAATATTATGAAATACATTACATTATTACATATTATTACTCTTTTTTTAATATACTTTAAAATGTAATTTATTTTTGTAAATAAACAGCAAGTACTCCAGTCTTTGGTGTCTTATGATCCTTCAGAAATCATTCTAATATGATGATTTGATACTCAGTTATTATCAATGATGGAAACAGTTGTGCTGTTTAATATATTTTTTTGGAATACTTTTTTCAGGATTCATTGATGAGTAAAACGTTAACAGCATTTATTCATTAAAACAGCATTTATTCAAAATAAAAACATTTCTAACAATATAAATCGTTATCATCACCTTTTATCAATTTAACGCATCCTTGTTGAATTAAAGTACTAATTTCTTTAAAAAAATTAATAGTTATTGTTCCCAAACTTTTGAACGGTAGTGTATATTGTTACAAAAGATTTCTATTCTAAATAAATACAGTTCTTTTTAACTTTTTATTCATCAAATAATCCTGAAAAAAGTATCTCGGGTTATAAAAAAAATATTAAGCAGCACAACTGTTTCCAACATTGATCATAAATCATCATATTAGACTCATTTCTGAAGGATCATAAGACACCAAAGACTGGAGTACTTGCTGATGAAAATTCAGCTTTGCATCACAAAAATAAATTACATTTTAAAGTATATTAAAAAAGAGAACCATTATTTTAAATTGTAATAATATTTCATAATATTACTGTTTTTTTTTTTTAACTGCAGGCTTGATGAGCATAAGAGACTTCTTTCAAAAACATTAAAAATAGTAACGTTTCCAAACTTTTGACTGGTACTGTATATATAAAACCATTCTCATTGATTTGGTGAGGAACATAGCGTTTTGAGCAGCATTTGCACACCCGGTCATGCTGTTGGCCATAGATACTGCAGTAGTAGACGCATATCGCAGTATTAAAGCTAACGATTAATCGATCGTTAATTTAAATGACGATCGATCATGGGAATTTGTGAAAATTGACATCCCTAGACTGAACTAAACCGTGTTTTAAGATTTTCAGGTTCAGAAACTGTAATCAAATGTAAAATAACTGCAGTTTATAAATAAAATATACATTACAAACATAGTTACAGAAGTTATTCAGTGAAGAACGAGTGAATTTTCTGTCTTCTGTAGTTTGATGAGTGTTATTATAGAGATGGCATTTATGGTTAGGCTAAAGTTAATCCTCTGGGGTCGACTGGAGTCACGCCGGCTATTTTCACATAGTGGCAAAATATGAATATGCCACCAGAGAGCGCACGCTATTGACATCAACTCGATAAAACTCATCAGATGCATGTGCTTTACGCAGTCTTGAGACCCTGTGAGTCACTCTCCATTTCAGAGCCTGACAGCAGCTGTCAATCACTCCGTCACTGCGGGTCTCAGGTGCACGCCCCCCCGCCCTCAGTTCCTCCCCTCTGTCTCCGCTGGGGTCCGCCCACTTCTCTAGCATTTTTCAAATATTGCCAGTGGGCGGAGTCAGGCTCTGACCAGGGGTTCAGTTACCCTTTAAAGGGATAGTTCACTTTGAAATTAATTTTGGTATGTTTTAGCTTACCTCAAGGGCATCCAAGATGTAGGTGTCTTTGTTTCCGCAGTAGTTTCAATTTTGATATTTTTAGGTCAAACCGTTCTTGTCTGTCAGTCATATAATGCAGGTCTATGGTCACGGTCTCAAAACACAAACACAGAGTCCAAATTAAAACAATTCCCCGTCGTCCAAATTAAACAATTCCCCATCGTAAGTACACATTGATGGCCTAAGACACGAAACGAGCGGTTTGTGTGAGAAAACGAACAGTATTTATATCGTTTTTACCTCTTATACACATGTCGAAGTGATCTGATCTGACGTGTGCGCAGACTGGTGCATAGATATATACACTAGATGTCGCCTTAAAGACATTCGTTCCAATGAACTGCCGTAGACAAGGCGACATCTAGTGTGTATATATCTATGCACCAGTCTGCGCACACGTCAGATCAGATCACTTCGACATGTCTGTGTATAAGAGCTAAAAACGATATAAATACTGTTCGTTTTCTCACACAAACCGCTCGTTTCGTGTCTTAGGCCATCAATGTGTACTTACGATGGGGAATTGTTTTAATTTGGACTCTGTGCATGCTCTTTGAGATAATGACCATAGACCTGCATTATATGACTGACAGACAAGAACGGTTTGACCTAAAAATATCAAAATTGAAACTACTGCGGAAACAAAGACACCTACATCTTGGATGCCCTTGAGGTAAGCTAAAACATACCAAAAATTACTTTCAAAGTGAACTATCCCTTTAATATCATGCGGATAACCAGTGTAATAGGTCTATACCTCAGACGGGCTGCAGCGTTAATTTCATGTGAAAAGATTGTATTTTATTCATATTTACTTCAAAAATTATGGCTGTTTTCAAGGACTTAAATTTCAAAAAGTAAAATTCAAGCACCTTGTACGAACCCTGCGATTGGTCAGATCGCCTGTCAATCAAACTCCAGACGAAGAGAAAGAAACTAAAGGCTTGGTTTGACTGTACGAAATGAGATTGGACGAATAAGGGGATTATATAGAAAGAAATCCCAAAAACGACTTGCAAAAGTCACATTTATACAGTACATGATTTTCAATCAAGCGATTGGCTCTTTTATTTAGGAGGAGGGGCTTATTCCACCATATTGTGCTGCCTATTGACAGTATGAGTGCAGTGTCTTTATCTACAGATGAGGCTGACCAGAAACGTGTGTGTGTGTGTGTGTGTGTGTGTGTGTGTGTGTGTGTGTGTGTGTGTGTGTGTGTGTGTGTGTGTGTGTTCTTTACCTTCCTCAGTTTGGTGTATCTCTCCTCTGGTGTGTCTAGTCCATTAGTCAGAGCACTGACTGACGGCCCATCACTGATTCCTACAACAATAACACACACAGTATTAAAACACACACACACACACACACACACACACACACACACACACACACACACACACACACACACACACGCGCGCTTATAAAGCACTGACCTGTGAACTCTCCGTCTATAGAGATGAAGTCCGCCTCCTGAATCGCGTTACACACCTCTGGAAGAACCTCCTTAAAATCTACACCATACAAGATTAACACACATCAACACACACACTCATAAACACGTCGCTAGTATACACTCGCGCGCACGCACACATCGTCACATTAGCGCGCTCGCGAGTGTATGTCTATCCGTGAATCTGCGTGAGGTTTTACACTGATGTATTTTGATAATTTGATCGTCTTACTCTGTCTCGTGACCTCCATCCTCTAAAGCAGCGAAATAGAAATACACACAAACACACACACACTGGACGCTTTAACCCCGGCCGCCGGAAACACTCACTGTCACTTCCGGTCCCTGTCTGTGCCTGCAGGGGGCGCTGTGAGGCCCACTGAGCCTGACTACTGTAATTATTTTCATACATTCATCCAACTAATTCACATATAAGCTATACATTAAAATCCGTTCCAGTGATTTTTGATTAAAAAAAAATTTTTAATAGAAATGATCCAGTATTAGTAACCATGAACGACTGTGATTGGTTCATCCTGTTCAGCGCAGAGTTACCGCAACTCTTATTTACATTTAAAATACAGTGATTATTTCAATAGACTAATTATTATTTATACCCATCTTACAGTTGTCTCAGTAACCCTATGGTGATCTTATCGAGCAGGCGTATTGTGATTTAATATGTTTAATAATCAAATCAAAGAAGGCGCGCTTCACTGTTCGCATTACTCCAGCGCGCCCCCGCTGTAACGGCAAAGAGTATAGAAGCCCAAGAGGCGAAACTCTGTTGTGTTATGGGTAACAGTCTGTAGATGGCGCGTTAGCGCCAGTCAATGGCAAAATCAATGCCTCTTCTCTCACAAAAAGAAAAAAATTCAAAAAAACGTCTCATACACAAATGCACACACAATAGATGGTGGTGTCTGATTAATTACTGAGATCTTATGGCACCACTTCCATTTTAGTACTGTTTATAGTTCATGTGTGCACTTGCTAGATTGCACATCTTTTTTGTACCGTTCCGCCTGTAATAGGACATTCACAGATTGTTTTTATTCTTGCCATTGAAACGTTCACTGTGTGCACTTTCACTGAAGATGTTGAAAAAACAAGTTGTTAATATTTTTGTGATATTCTATGTAAAAGATTAACTGTCTTTAGAAATGTTCATTTATAATTTTATTTATTTATTTTTCCAAATCATATGGTGATGTTCAATAATTTCAAAATCAACATTTGAATAAATATCTTATTACTGTGTGTCTGCCTATATATTATTTCATGAATTTCTGTTATTCATATAACAAGGAAAATGCATAATAGAACATAAATATTGATAGATTAAAGGTTTGCAGTAATTGTATAATTGTATCTTTGCAAACCGTAAGTGGTAGGCTAATGAAGCCGATTCGGTGGGGG